>CAXKVI010000315.1:0-53416 GCA_964058755.1 Campiglossa producta
CATACCATTACCATACCATTACCATACCATTACCATACCATTACCATACCATTACCATACCATTACCATACCATTACCATACCATTACCATACCATTACCATACCATTACCATACCATTACCATACCATTACCATACCATTACCATACCATTACCATACCATTACCATACCATTACCATACCATTACCATACCATTACCATACCATTACCATACCATTACCATACCATTACCATACCATTACCATACCATTACCATACCATTACCATACCATTACCATACCATTACCATACCATTACCATACCATTACCATACCATTACCATACCACGGGGAAGGGCCCCTATACTGATGAACTCTGTACGAAAATCAACGGTTACCTCTGCGACCTTTCCAGGTTTTTCACTGAGCGAGATCTGACGATATCTCCGACTAAATCAACGACGACGCTTTTCACGACATGGACACACCATGTGAGAAATGAATTAGACATTTTCGTTGATGGCACTAAGCTACCAACTGTCAGCCACCCAAAGTTATTAGGGATGACACTGGATAATACTTTCTCATTTGCTGATCATGTGTCTGCAATGGTCTCAAAGGTACGTGGTCGCAACAAGATCCTCAAGTCACTTGCCGGCAGTACTTGGGGAAAAGACAAAGAAACGTTGCTGACTACATATAAGGCCATTGGCCGACCAGTCTTTAACTATGCTGCACCCATATGGTCGCCTAATGTACATAACACCAACTGGACGAAGTTACAAGTCTGCCAAAATACTGCCATCAGAACTGCTACGGGATGTCTCCTCATGTCTTCCGAGTCTCACCTCCATCAGGAGGCAAAACTGCTCAATGTAAAAGAGCATGCGGAAATGCTGAGCAGGCAATTCATTCTGAACTGCCACAAGCCAGCACATCCAAACCGTCATCTTTTGGACATAGATCCGCCCCCGAGAGACATAAGGAAACATCTCCGTAAGCATTATGATGAGATCCGGCATCATATTACCTTGCGGGCTCTAACCGACATCCACACCGAGTCGGTAGACACTTTTGTCGGATCTCTGCCTGTGAATCCCGTTCTGAACAGTCCTCCACCGGATATTGCTGAAGAAGAACGCACCTTACCAAGGGAGACAAGAGTCATCTTGGCACAGCTTAGGTCTGGATATAGTGTAAGGTTAAACTCCTACTTATGCAGACTTAATGATACAATCTTAAACACATGCCCTGCATGTGGAAGGACCCCCCATGATACTCTACATCTCTTCAATTGTTCATCTGAACCTACTCTTCTAACCCCTCTGTCCCTCAGGACAAACCCTGTTGAAACTGCACGTTTCCATGGACTCCCCTTAGAAGAGCTTGATGAAGATCTTCGGAATGATCATACACTCTAGACAGGGCAATGCATTGTTAACAACAACACCAACAACAACAACAACAACAACAACAACAACAACAACAACAACAACAAAACTACTTTACAACTAGTTGGTGCACCGGGCCTACGAGATGCCAATTGTCAGATTTCGACCAGAATATACCAGTTATCTACTAGTCAGGAAATACCAGTTTCATACTAGTTCAACCTGGACTAGTATAATTTCCATACTAGTCCAAAAAGGTCTAGTATAAACTATACTAGTCTCATACTAGTCCAAAAAGCATTGAACCTGGACCAGTATGAATTTTCCGGGCTTACCATTGAATTTATCCCTCCACTTTATTTTCATGTTTATTCTTACCCTATCACGAAAAAGCATCTATGAATTATGAGAGAAAACGAAACGAATGAATTTTGTATTTTTCAACTGATATAATTTCATCCAGAAAAATCTAGTTGTATACTAGTATGGAAAGTATATTTCCTAACTAGTATGGGTTCAGTCAGGAAATTCTAGTTGTATACTGGTATGAAATGGATATTTCCTGACTAGTACGAATTCAGCCAGAAAATTCTAGTTGTATACTGGTATGAAATGGATATTTCCTGACTAGTATGAGTTCTACCAGAAAATTCTAGTTGTATACTAGTATTTTTCTGACTAGTTTGAGGTTTCGCTGCAGGGATAGATGTGTACCTACATACTTTATGTAAATGGTATCGATCTAGCTGTTTTTTTGTTTTCCCACCGAAAGTGTTCGCTGAAAATAAAAGAAAATGGGGAAAAATAATAGTAGCTTGAAAGAAGTGGGAAAACAATTTCGCTTGATTGCTTTTAATGGCCAACAGCTTAAGTTCTCTTATCGGTGCTTAGTGTAAAGGTCTAGCAGATGCATACAAATGTGCTTAAAAAAATTAGGTGTCAGTTGAAAAGCTTGCATTAAAGAAAATTTATTTAATATACATATGTATATATGTAGATGATGCTACTAATTTGATGTACACGTTTTTAGCTAAGATTGTTGTAGTTTTCTATTATCATCATCATCATTTATTGGCGCTTAACCGCCTAAGCGATTTTGGCCCGTCGCCTATCAAAGCACGCCAGTCATTCCTTTTTAGCGATAACTGACGCCAATTGGAAACCCCAAGGGAGTTCAAGTCATCCTCCACCTGTTGTTTCCATCTCAGTCGAGGCCTCCCCCTTCCTCTGCTGCCGAATTCGGGTGACGATTGGAAAACCTTCTGGGCTGGAGCTTCTTTGTCCATTCGCATGACGTGACCCAGCCAGCGGAGCCTTTGGGCTTTAATTCGCTGGACTATGGTCAGATCTGCGTAAAGCTCGTACAGCTCATCGTTAAATCTCCTTCGATACTCGCCGTCGGCATCACGGGAAGGACCATAAATCTTCCGGAGAACTTTTCTCTCAAATACTCCAAGGGCCATCTCATCTTCTCTTGACATTGTCCATGAATCTGAGCCATACATCAGGACAGGTATGATGAGAGACTTATAGAGCGCGATCTTTGTTCTTCGAGAGAGGACTTTACTTCTCAATTGCCTACTCAGTCCAAAGTAGCACTTGTTCGCAAGAGTGATTCTCCGATGGATTTCTAGACTGATATTATTTTCGGTGTTAATGCTGGTTCCCAAATAGACGAAGTCCCTCACAATTTCAAATTTGTAACTATCAACAGTGACGTGGCTGCCAAGGCGCAGGTGCGCCGATTCTTTCTTTGATGACAGCAAATACTTCGTCTTGTCCTCGTTGACCGCAAGACCCACTTTTTTCGCTTCTTTATCCAGTCCAGAGAAGGCAGCGCTTACGGCGCGGTTGTTAAGGCCAATGATATCAATATCATCGGCATACGCTAGCAATTGCACGCTCTTGTAAAAGATTGTACCATTGCGGTTTAGCTCTGCTGCTCGAATTATCTTCTCCAGCATCAGGTTGAAGAAATCGCACGAAAGGGAGTCGCCCTGTCTGAAGCCTCGTTTGGTTTCAAATGGCTCAGAGAGGTCCTTCCCGACTCTGACGGAGCTGTTAGTATTGCTCAACGTCATTTGGCAAAGCCGTATAAGCTTTGCAGGGAAGTCAAATTCAGACATGGCGGCATACAGGCAACTCCTTTTTGCGCTGTCAAAAGCGGCTTTGAAATCGACAAAGAGATGGTGTGTGTCGATTCTTTTATCATGGGTCTTCTCCAGGATTTGGCGTATCGTGAAAATCTGGTCGATGGTAGACTTACCAGGTCTAAAGCCACACTGATAAGGTCCAATCAGCTTATCTACGATGGGCTTCAGTCTTTCACACAATACGCTAGAAAGAACCTTATACGCGATATTAAGAAGGCTGATTCCGCGGTAGTTGGTGCGGTTAGCGGGATCGCCTTTCTTGTGGATTGGGCAGAGCACACTTAAATTCCAATCTGGAGGCATGCACTCGTCTGACCATATTCTGCATAAGAGCTGGTGCATGCTTTTTACCAGCTCTTCGCCTCCGTGTTTGAACAGCTCGGCGGGTAGTCCGTCTTTTCCAGGCGCTTTGTTGTTTTTGAGCCGGGATATAGCTATCCTCACTTCATCATAGTCAGGTGGTGGGACGACTTTTCCATCGTCAGGGATTGGGGTATCGGGTTCGACGTCTCCCTCGCAATTTAGCAGTGAGGAGAAGTGCTCCCTCCATAATTTAAGTACACTCTGTACGTCGGTTACCAGGTCGCCATTATTGTCCTTACAGGAACTTGCCCCGGTCTTAAAACCTTCCGTCATCCGCCGGATCTTTTCATAGAATTTTCGGGCATCATTCCTGTCAGCCAGCATCTCAAGCTCCTCACACTCACGCCTTTCGGCCTCACGTTTCTTTTTTCTGAAAAGGCGTCTCTCTTCCTTCTTTGCCTCACGATAGCGTTGCCATACACTGCGGGTTGCGCCCGTTCGCAACGTCTCCCTGTAGGCAGCGTCCTTTTTGTCCGAGGCAGTGCTGCATTCCTCATCGTACCAGTTGTTTTTGCGGGCTCGCTGGAACCCTATAGTGGCCTCAGCGGCGGTACGTAATGAGTGAGAGATATGCTTCCATTGCTCGGTTGCATCGTTAGGTCGAGGATTGCTCTCCGATAGCAGGTGTGAGAGTCGAGTGGAGAAATTGTCAGCTGTCTGTGTCGTGCGCAGCTTCTCGACGTCAAACTTTCCTTCCGTTACTGTGCGCACTTTCTTTGCTACACAGAGGCGTGTGCGTATCTTGGCTGCAACAAGATAATGGTCCGAGTCGATATTGGGACCACGAAGGGTACGCACGTCCAGAACGGTGGAGCTATGTCTGCCGTCGATCATGACATGATCAATCTGGTTTCTTGTTCTTTGATCAGGAGACAGCCATGTGGCTTGGTGTATTCGTTTATGCTGGAACCTGGTACTACTGATGACCATATTGCGAGCAGCGGCGAAATCAATCAACCTAGTGCCGTTGGGGGATGTTATATCATGGAGACTAAATTTTCCAATTGTTGGACCAAAGACTCCTTCCTTGCCCACCTTCGCATTAAAGTCGCCGCGCACGATTTTGATATCATGTTGGGGGCAGCGATCATAAGTCTGTTCAAGTTTATCGTAGAAGGAGTCCTTCTCTGCGTCGTCCGTCTCCTCAGTCGGCGCATAGGCGCAGATAAATGTTATGTTGAAAAATTTCGCTTTGATGCGGATCGCAGCGAGACGCTCGTCCACGGGGGTGAACGCTAGTACTTGGCGGCGAAGTCTCTTTCTATTATGGCAGCCTAAAAACTTATATTTTGATTAAAAAAAATTAAAAATGCATACAAATTAAATTTTCAAAGCTTAAGAGATAGATGTATACATACATTTCTATGGAAACATGGCTGGATTAACACTTCTGAGGCCGTAGGCAAAAATACTGTCTTTTTTTTTTTCAAAAAAACCAAATTTATGAAAATGGTATATTTGACAGCGAAGTAATATTTCGGCATTTATTGTGATGAATACATGTGTATTTGGAAGTTTTAGCTGAACCAAAGCGAAAACAAGGGAAAAACTAAACAAAAATCCACTTTAAATTTCAAGACAACCTCAATAAACGTGTAGCTGCAAGAACATAAAAATTAAAGAATAGAAAATAATGTCGTTTTTAGTGAGTAACATATTTATGATCAGCACATATCGTGAAAGTAGAAATAAATATTGGCCCGTTCTGAATACGCAATGGTCGAGTAGGGGCTCATTTACACTGGTAGATTTTTCGACGTTCAATCATAATTTATTGCTGGTTATTTATGTCATGCTTACTTTCGTAAACTGACATCCACTAATCGAAGTAGTCGAGAAAACGGGCCAACGAGCGAGCATTTTGCGAAACGCTTGTAAAATGCTCAATAACGAGGTCGCATCAAATTAAAATTGCTCACAACCAGCAAAAGGCTCGTCGAATCTTTAAAACAAACTATTTGTGTTCTGGGGTATGTTCAATAATTCCTCAACATAAGCAAAGCCGAGTATTCAGCAGATCGGCCGCCGGCTGCGTTAGGAATTAAATAGAAAGGTCACATCTGCTATTGTGCATAGTCAAGTGTCGAGGTCCTTCTGGCCATGCTCAATGGAATTACTAAGGTTCTCCAAGACACCTTTCGCCATTATGATTGGCGGCAGGGATTCATTTCATGCTCAGCTGCTCAGCTTTGTATGCTATGACTAGGAGTAGGTATCTCTGTTCAGATGTTCTTAGGTATCCAATTTAAGCACCTCTTCAGGTTTTTTATTCCATACTAGCGGACCCTAACCCGCTTCGCTGGGTGAAAGAAAAAGAGAAATGAAAGTTGTTCTCTGTTTTTTTTTTTTCTTGTTTTATCATTTAATTCATGTTCGGCCATTATTTTGTGACTTATTCTAATAACAATGTTTTATTTATTATAGTGAATTACTCTAATTATTGTAAACTATTAACTTATTCTGAAGTCTTCTGATACACAACATTTTTGGTTTTATTTTCATGCGGTGTATAAATATACAGTAACGATGGTTTCCCTATTTATATCTCTATCCTAATTTTCAGCCCCCACCCTTAACCCTATTTAGAGACATTCAACCTCAAAAAATTAAGTTTGTGTAGGAGGTGCCACGAGCCCTTTTCACATAACCCCTACTATCGATTTTGATATCCTATAGCTCTATAGCGACTTCCAGGTCCTTACCTTAGACCCTTTCACAGATATTCTGCTTGAAAATTTAAGTTTGTATGGGAGATGCCACGCCCCTATTTATGATTACCTCCCGTTTTATGTGTGAGAATACTTTTGATATCATATAGGTCTATACCAGTTTTCAGGTCCCTACCTTGCCCCTTTCACAGATATTCTGCTTGAAAATTTTGTTGGTATTAGAGGTGACACGCCCCATTTTCTGATAACCCCCCTTATTATGTGTGAGAATGCTTTTGAATCATATAGGTGTATACCAATTTTCAGGTCCCTACCTTGAACCCTTTCGCAGATATTCGGCTTGAAAAATTTAGTTTGTATGGGAGATGCCACGCCCTATTTCTGATTACCTCCCGTTTTATGTGTGAGAATACTTTTGATATCATATAGGTCTATACCAATTTTCAGGTCCCTAACTTGCCCCTTTCACAGATATTCTGCTTGAAAATTTTGTTGGTATTAGAGGTGACACGCCCCCTTTTCTGATAACCCCCGTTTTTGTGTGTGAGAATGCTTTTGATATTATATAATTCTATACCAATTTTCAGGTCCCTACCTTGAACACTTTCACAGATATTCTGCCTGAAAAATTTAGCTTGTATGGGAGGTGCCACGGCCCCTTTCTTATAACCCCCATTTTTATGTGTGAGAATGCTTTTGATATCATATAGTTCTATACCAATATTCAGGTCCCTACCTTGAACCCTTTTAGAGACATTCAACCTCAAGAAATTAAGTTTGTGTGGGAGTTGCCACGCCCCCTTTTCACATAACCCCTACTAACGATTTTGATATCCTATAGCTCTATAACGATTTCCAGGTCCTTACCTTAGACCCTTTCACAGACATTCTGCTCGAAAATTTAAGTTTGAATGGGAGATGCCACGCCCCTATTTCTGATTACCTCCCGTTTTATGAGTGAGAATATTTTTGATATCATATAGGTCTATACCAATTTTCAGGTCCCTAACTTGCCCCTTTCACAGATATTCTGCTTGAAAATTTGTTTGGTATTAGAGGTATCACGCCCCCTTTTCTGATAACCGCCCTTTTTATGTGTGACAATGCTTTTGATATCATATGACTTGAATTTTGAGAACTGACCTACAATTTTTTCGACGGCCATGTATTTTAATGAAAAACGATTCTAATTTTTGCAAAAAAAAATTGTTTGCAAACATTATTCGCAATTTTTAACGTCTCCATCGTGGTCAGATGGCGCTTTTGTATGATGTTGTTGAGCATTGCATTAGTAACTATTAGCAAAAAAAATTGTTTGGCACTTTAACAGGTAATAGTTACTAATGGAATGCCCAACAACATCATACAAAAGCGCCCTCTGGCCACGATGGAGAAGTTAAAAATTGAGAATAATGTTTGCAAAAAAAATTTGTTTGCAAAAATTAGAATCGTCGTTTGGTAGAAGATACCATCTTTTATATATATTTAAAAAATTAGCGAAATCGGTTTGACCAATCGTCATCAAAAAGTGAGGAATTTCGAAAACTGTTGATAGCTATAACTTTAAAAATAATTCGTTGTGAGCCATACTACCAACTTTCAATAAAATACAAGGCCGTCGAAAAAATTGTAGGTGGCTCACTTCACAAAATTTAACTCATAGTTCTATATCAATATTCAGGTCCCTGCCTTGAACCCTTTCACAGATATTTTGCCTGAAAAATTTAGTTTGTATGGGAGGTGCCACGCCCCATTTTCTAATAACCCCCCTTTTTATGTGTGAGAATGCTTTTGATGTCATATAGGTTAGGTTCAAGTGGCTGCCGCAGAGGCACACCTAGGCCAGTATTAAAAGGCCCGTTGTGATACCACCAACACTAGGAAAGTCAGTTCCGGGACCCTGCCATATGGAAAATCCCGGTATTAACGGAATTCTCCACATAGCAGAATCCCGGGACTGACGTTCCTATACCGACACCGTTACTCCTCCTCGAACCATTTAGATGACTTGATGAAGGCCATCAGGTCCTTTATGTCCAGCTCCGTGACCTGGCGTAGGCTAACCAAGAAGGGAACTCCCAAAAAGCGCATTCTCGCGCCACTCAAAGCCGGGCAGTTGCAGATGAGGTGCTCCACCGTTTCCTCCTCCTCATCATCCTTACAACTCCTACAGCATCGTCGGTAGGGCACACCTAGTCTTTCTGCGTGCCTACCAATGAGGCAGTGCCCAGTTAATACGCCTATTAATATGGAGATTTCTCTTCTCCTTAGGGCATAAATTTGTCTTGATCTTTTATGATCCCATTTCGGCCAGGTTTCTTTGGATATCCGGCATCCTGGAGATTGAAGTAGAGGAGAAAGTATACCTCATTGAGGGCATCCTCTTGTGCCCATGATTGAGCCAGCGCTCCCTCCTATTTCAAAGCTGATTTTTCTTTGCTTTAGCATGGCCAGCACCCAGCGAGTAATCATTGGGCTTACGTCCTTGCTAATCATGTCTTCATCAATGGCCTGATACGTCGTATTATCGAAAGCGCCTTATATATCGATAAATGCGCACAGTTCTATGTTTTTAGACTCTATGGCCTTTTAAATTTTTTCCGTAAGGCAATGGATAGCAGACTCTGTAGATTTTCCGGGTTGGTACGCGAATTGGGTTTTACATACAGGAAGTTTCTTACAGTTCTCTTCTCTAATGTGCTGATCCAAAATTTTCTCCATTCCTTTTAGGAGAACAGAACTGAGACTTATTGGTCGATATGACGATGGCAGATTTTCCGGTTTCCCTGGTTTCGGTATAAAAACAACCTTAACCTCTGTCCACCTGTTAGAAATATATCGTAGCAGCAGGAATGCTCTATATAAATTTGATAGGACTGGTGCTGTATAGTTAATTCCTTGCTGTAACAGACAAGGATAGACCCCATCCGGTCCAGGGGATTTGAAAGGACTGAAAGTCGATAAAGCCCATTGGACATTTTTGACATTGGTTAGCTTTGCTGTCAGGCTCTTTTCTCTTCCACTAATAGTTGGAGAATCATCTACGGTACGATGTGAGTGTTGATAGCCTGGTGTACAGTACGGAAAGTGAGTGGCAAGCAAGAGTTTGCATGTGTCTTCCGGCTGCTTGGTGTAGCTCCCATTTGAATTCTTCAGAGTACCAATGACGTTGTATGGCCTCTCACAAGGGCCTTTTGGAGCCGCACTGCCGTAGGAAGATCTTTAATGTTTCGCAGTGTTCTCTCCAAGTCGCCCTCTTAGACTTCCTAAGTTCTTTATTGTAGGAGGTTCGGGCATTTTTAAAGGATAGTCCCCCGTGTCTTTAGCTGTATTGAACAACCTTCTTGCTTGACATCTTAATTGTGCAAGCTTTTAGTTCCACCAAGGCACATCCCGTTGTACACGTTTTTTAGCCTGGGGACAACTCTCACTAAAAGCCGTTATAATATCTGACTGAAATTGTTCAGCTTCTGCCTCAATCTCACGCAGCGTAGTTATCGGTTGGTGTAAGAAATTGCCGCTTTCTTCCATTGTCAAGCGAAAAAGTTCCCATTTCGGTTTCCTTGGATTTCTAAAAACGGACTCATGATCAGAGAAGTGACCCATGTCAAACACAATATGTTTGTGGTCCGACATTGATTCCTCTCCCGAGACGTGCCAATTTGTGACAGCGAAGGCCATGTTTTGGCTACATAGAGTAAGGTCAAGAACCTCCCCTCTAATAGCATTAACAAAAGTGGGTTCATTACCACGATTTATGACATTGATGTTATGACTACTAATAAACTCCAGGAGGTGCTCACCCCTGTTATTTATGTTCGTACTACCCTAAGCTGTATGGTGGGAGTTTGCGTCACAGCAGAGCACCCATGGGATACCCTTCTGTTGACAATACTCAATGAGGGATTTGGATTCAGCACCCGGAAAGTAAGCTGATGCCAAAATGGCCTCTTTTTCACCTCTTGGGGCTGGAATTTTTGCCCAAACTGCAACCAAATCAGCCGTCATAAACTGTAGGAGCGGGATAAACGACAGTTTCTTGTTTAGACGCATCGCCGCCCTGAGACGGGAACCGGTGGCATAGATTAATTCACTATCAGCACAGCTTAAACCTTTTACAGAACCATGTAAAATCCATGGTTCTTGAATGAAGGCTACTTCCAGACCTTCTCTGTTGAATCTTCTGCTAAGGACATCCGAAGCTGCCTTTGCATGGTGAAGATTCACCTGGAGGCATTTAAGACGCCTCGAACTGCGACTGTTTGCTGGGAGGACATTATAAAGATTGTTTGCGGTCCCTATCCGCCACCGATGACTTTAGGTTGCCGCTAAGCAAAGCATCCCCATTAGATGCCTGATTTTGGCCCGTTTTTTTCTCGACTCCGCAGACGATTGATAGCCATCCATAGCGAATCGCGCAGCCCGTGAAGCGGGGACTAATAGCGCCAAATTGAAGCTTAAACACTTCATTCAAAATGGCTCTCCTTACGATCCTAAGTTGTTCAGAGGACCACATGGTAGTAGGATAATCTGGTGGGATTATACCCAGCTTTATAGTGGTTAGGGCATCTCGAAAAGATCCTGATGACACACAATCAGGATGAGCCGCGGTTACTAAGGCACTGGCTACCTCGCCATCAGGAGGAGGCAACTGCCTTGTGCTCTTTTGGAAATTTGGTGGGGTCGTACTATTGGATCGCCCCCTTTTTTTGGTCGCCTCCCTTTGTGCCGGGCCTTGTGGCTGTTTGGCCAATTCTAAGGCGTTTTCGTATTTGATACCCTTAGTTAGGAGACTTTTAAGACGCTTACGAGCAGCACCATTCAAGTGCTTTCGTTTTGCAGCTTTTTCAGTGAAATGGGGGGTGGGGGGGGGGGGGGGGGCTTGTTCAGCCCCGCCATGCCTGTGGCTTCAGTTTTTGATTCGGTATTAACCGAAAGGCCAGAACTAGCCTGATCACTTGAGAGCAGTTCAGCTTTATCATGATTTGAGGACTGAACAAACAAAACGCCTTATTTCCACTTTCAAAAATTTTTCAGAAACCGAAAAAAACTTTGACAGGGTCAAATAGCCACAATTTAAATTTTTAATTTGGCGTTACTAAATTAAAACAGCTACGCCCATCTGGGGTCATCATTTTTTTGAATTTTTTGTTTGTGTAGTTGTAGTTTTTTAACTTTATAATTTGGAAATATGCCCTTTTGTTTGAAACCGGCAATTTTATACTGGATCCCTGGGATTTTTTGCGTTAAAATAACTGGTTGAGGCTTATATCTTGCCGTAGATGTTTTAAGACCAAAAAAAACCAAAACCAAATTCAAGGAAATAAATTGTCTTTGAAAAATAAAATATTGACCTTTCAAATTTTTTTTCGGCCTATCAACATCTACGGCAACATCCTACGGCGGCACGATATAAGCCTCGCCCAGTTGTTTTGGTGCAAAAATTCCCACGCACAAACAAATGAGAAGAAATTATTTCCGATTTGTACGAAATTTGGATTTTGTCGGATCTTTTTTATAGGAAAAATTACGTTTTAGTAGTTTCTATTGAATACATCATGTGCAGGGACGCAGCCAGAAGAAAATGTTAGGGGTGGTTTTTAATTTTTTTCTTTTAAATATTTTCCTAGCACAACTATTTACAAAATTATTTTATAGCACCAGTCAGGAGTAGCGAAAAGAAAGCATTTAAAAAGATAATCATGAACATATACATTGGGCCAAAAATTCAAAATATCGTTCTTTTCAAAAATTATATTGATTTTCTTTTTAAGAAAGGTGAAAAAAAAATTACTGTAATTTTTTCAGATTTTTAAATTAAAGTCTAGAGGCCTATCATCGCTAGTTTAGATTTTACAGACTTTACCTCATATTTCTTTTAAAAAGACTAGCCGTTTTCTAATATTCTAGCTTCAAAAATTAGCATGTTTTTCGATTTCCCAATTTGATCCAATTTTTTTACTAAATTTTGTTTATTGATATTCTACATGATTAATATTATCATAATTATCATTACATCATCAATATTATAACAAAAAAATATACATTTCTCATATACGTTCAACCATATTTTTGCTTAATATAGGCTTTCTCTGCGGGGGTGTAGTTCTACAGTCTTCAAATGGCGCAGCCACAAAAAAAAAAAAAGTTGATGGATCTGTGACCTCAATACATTAATTTTCATGTATTTTGGCAAGCTAAATCCAAATCCGTGATCAGAAGTAGCTTAACAGGTCGCAGTTCTTCACTAATCTTCACAAAATAATATTGGACTTTTGTGCACGGTTAGGGCCCAACCTCGGGCCCGTTGTTAAATTCTGATATCGAAGTCGGATTCAGCATCGAATTTCCCTTAAGAATATGCATTTGCTTTATTCGATGTTGATTTTTTCATGTTTCTCAAATTTTCAAACCAAAGTCGGAAATTCTGAGAAAATTTCAGTCTAGGTAGCTTTTGTAGGGAATTCAATTTCCTACAAAAATATGTTCAGGTAAATGGTGTTTTTCAACCATGATTTGCCGTTTTTATACCAAATTGGAGGTTAAGTCTGTACAATCTAAACTAGCGATGATAGACCTGTAGACTTTAATCTGAAAAAATTACAGTAATTTTTTCACCTATCTTAAAAAGAAAACCAAAATAATTTTGGAAAAAAAATGAAATTTGGAATTTTTGGCGCAGTCTAATATACATACATACATAGATACCTGCCAATAAATGTTACTTTATATTGTCTTATATAACAAGGGCCAGCCTTCTTTTTTTATTTATCATTGGATCTATTACACTGCGCAACACGAAAAAAAAATACCTGGGACGAGATAGCATTTTTCTGGTATATCTCAATGAGATAAGAAGAACTGCGTACAAGAAATTTGCCGGACACCCTCAAAATCTTGAGTTAGGGGTGAACCGGGTTTTCGTACCTTTGCACACTTATGACCCTGTATCTTAGGTGTATGGATGTAACAGCCATGGATCACGTCAATATGGATGTAACATGTGACACCCCCCTTTAGCAAACGGCCCAAAAGCTTAGGCCCATGTTATGGAATTGACGTTTTTCGATTTTCATGCAATCGAAATTTTTGCAAACACGACATGAAAACTAGTTTTCACATATACAGTTTTATATCTCAGGGGTGGTTTAAACCCCTAAAACCACCTCCTGGCTGCGGCACTGATCATGTGTAATGTTGTCTGAACCACCAGATTGCATCAAAACACTGAAAAAGTTAAAAATGGAAATAAGTCGTAAGTCGTTTTGTTTGTTCAGTCCTCATTTGTTGTATAAGTTTTTTCCTTCGTTTGGTCCATTAAATTCCCACGAGTGTAGGGGAAAGTAGGTCAGGACATAGCCCCCGATATCCCAGTAAGACTGAATACAACCAGAGGGCGCCAGGTATCTGGAGGCACCAACATTAGATTCAGGGCCAAAAATTTCTGATTAATACCCATAAGCAGAGAAGCAGATTTTGTATGTCAGAAAAGTTAATTGTGGGCATGATTTTCATCCTGGACGTAACGATATGACAGAGAAGATAATAACTTTCTTCACGAAAACCCCGAACTTTTCACCATCAAAAAAAAAGCATTGCTCTGGGTTTTGAGCTTGAACTAGTACTGCCGCCAAATGTTTTAGCTCTAGGATAGTTTTGAGCTTTTCGAAGCTTCTGCCGGGCATATTTTGAGTAAGTACGCAATAGACAAATTAATAACCACTACAATTGTCAACCAAACCACCACAATTAATTTGATAGCTGATTTAGTCTTAATGCTCGTAATCAATAACACTGGAGTGTTGCGTATACGCCATGGCGTTATCGCAAAAGCTAATGAAAACGCATAAAAATTTAACAGTTATAATTGCATTTTAAGTTGTATTTTTTTGAATTTCTCAATTGCCAATCAAAATTATTTGAGTGCTGGCGGAGTACGCAGATTTCATTAAAATAATTTCAAATTAAATTTTAATTAAATTTTTATCGACTGCAAATACAAAGATGGCGGATAAGGCGATGGTCTCGACGCAATTTTCAATATATCTATATGTTACGTAAGTTCGAATATGAAGTTGAATGCGTTTGTGCTTTAGTATTATCATTTGGCTGAGAACTGTTGGAACTGCATATAACGCCGAAAGAGCAACAACAACAAAAGAAAAACAAATAATTGGCTGCATGAGCGCACATCGCAACACCATCCTTCATGCCACGCAACTCGCACAACTTGTAAATGAGTTTTTGAAATTTTAAAAGTTTACCCACCCACAGCCACTTCAGGCCTCTAGCTAAATGTGTTTTTGTATTTTTTTTTTTGTTATATTTTTGATTGTAATGTGTATGTAAGCGGTGAAAGACAGCAACGGCTAGCGCCCAAGTATACTGGAAAACTTCTTAAATTGCTTTTATTATCGTCATCAACATCTTCGGCAACTCATTTTCTGAAACTCGAAGGCTAACGATGGAGCGGGTAAGCTGTCACTTGAAATGCGTTGTAAAAACAGCCAGCTAGCAAACAACTACAACAAAGCTATAAAGGAGGAAAAACAAGCAGCAAACCTTAGCAAAACGGCTACGCCTTCGCAAGACAAAAGATGAAAAGTTTTTGTTGAAAATATTCACACAAACAAAGTGTTGCAGGCCCGCCCTACTCGAAACCACCTGTAAATTCGTTAAATTTAAGATTTATAAATTAAGTGATGTTATGAGTGTATGGGTTGGTGTACCTTGGCGTATGCAAGTGTATGTGTGTGTGTATGCGATTTCTTGGAGTCTGAATTTTGTCTAGTGTTAAAATTTGAAGGATTTTCGCCCACCATTACTTTGACGTTATTTTGTTTTAAAAACTTTGTAATACTTGAAACCATTTTCCTAACGTACGCATACCATTCCAGCTCAAGGCGACTAATCACCTCGTCTATTTGCTAGGAGTACTACTGGCGTTCGATGGTTGTTTGGTGCATTGTCGAAAATGACTATTGATTTTACCGCTGTGACCGCGCGACTAGTTTTCCGCTTCTGAATTACTAAAATTTCCAAAGGCCAAACTAGGCTGCTAATCGAACTTATTCGAGCGGTTGATTGTCATTTGAAATTTACCGTCGGTGTACAAGTTTTAAGTACTCCAAGAAGTAAATGGCGAATTTCGTAAGTAATATAAATAAAACAAGTAAGGAAAGCTGTCTTCGGCTGTGCCGAAGGCTATATACCTTTCATGAATAAACGTCACGATTTTCACTGTTCGATCCCCAGTACAGCCTGTGTGAATTTAACTTTAGCTGATACCGAAATTATCGGAACTATCGATTATATGGGGGCGATGTGTTTTGTTGGTCCAATCTCATTGATTTTTAACATCGACATTCCACATTCTAACAGAGCAATAGTTACGAAATTTCACGACCCTTTACCTTTATAGTTATAGGAGTTATAGCCCAAAATCCGTTTATCGGAACAATCGATTGTATGGGTGCTATATGAAATATTTATCCCATCTCAATGATTTTCAACACCGATATTTCACATATAAAAATATCAATACCTACAAAATTTCATGTTACTAGCTCTTTAATTACGGAAGTTATAGCCCAAAATCCGTTTATCGGAACAATCGATTGTATGGGAGCTATATGAAATATTTATCCCATCTCAATGATTTTCAACACCGATATTTCACATATAAAAATATCAATACCTACAAAATTTCACGTTACGAAATCCGTTTATCGGAACAATTGATTGTATGGGAGCTATGAGTAGTTTTGGTCCGATCTTGCTGGTTCCGACGAATGATTATTCTCATATAAAATAACGCCTCCATACCAAATTTCATCGAGATATCTCTAAAATTGAGGGACTAGTTTGCGTACAAACAGACGGACAGACGGACGGACGGACGAAGGCACAGACGGACATGGCCAAATCGAATCAACTCATCGTCCTGATCATAACGGTATACTTATTAGTGGGTCTATCTCTTCTTCTTCTCATACTTGCAAACATCGGACCAAAGTTATAATACCATTTCATGTTCATGAAAGGTATAAAGATTAGAAACTAAGTGATGCTCTTCTTGAGTATGACTAGATTTTCTAAGTAACAATGTTTTTTTTGCAACTATGCCAAGCAAACCTTTCCTATGCTTAGAATTTCCCGTAAACTTGAGACACGTTTCCAATTTAGGGCGAAACGCGAGATAGCATCTTTTGGCAAACATAAGGAAAGCGATGCCCTTTTATTTATTTGGCGGAAACCGATGGGATAGCCAATACCTTCGACAACTTAATTCAAAAGCTGATCCAAATTATGTAGTACTATATTTAATAAGACGCGAGAAATGAGGGAGATTCATCAATTAGGAAAAAATGTACAGTTCTGCATTATTCGATTATTTTCTTTCTATATTTCTTCCTATGCCGTAATGTACTTGTCCCAACCTTACAACTGCTGCCTTGTGGAGTGCAACAGTTCTTGCATCCTCACATTCATCTGAACCTGGTACTCCATCATGGCGTCTAGAACGATTTCGTCCCGGATGTACGGCAACCGGTCTTTAAGGATTGCACTGCGGTCGTCATCTCGGTCCAGGATACCTATGAAGATCGTGTCTTTGGACACCTCAGATAAGCTCTGGCCAGAACGTTAAATCCCTGCCACAGAAGTAAGGTGGTCGGTTTCCGTACCGGTGCTTTATGTGAGTTTAGCAACAGCAGGCGCATTGATGTCCGCCGTTGCCAGCTTAACTGCGTTCGCATACGCACTGGGGCTAGCTCCCACCAAGTCACACTTGCCTGATAGAAATGTGGAGGTTAACCCCTAATATCCAGAGCAACCAACCCTCACTTGACTTTGACTTCTTCGTAATGATATGTATGCATATTTACGGAGGAATAAAGAAACACGACGGAGGTTGGCTTAAGACTGAAGAGTCAGCTTTATTAAAACATTTAACTTACTCACTAAAATTCTTAACGGTAATCACTTACAGCTATGAGTATTTTATATATTTATTTACTTACGGATAAACATAACTTAATATACACATATATATATTTACATATATATCACGTAAGACCCTTCGCCGATCAAGGACACCTTAGGACCAAGGGTAGAGTACGGGTAAATTATCCTGTCTGCCGCGGTAAACACCCATACTCCGGGAAGACCGTGATTACTATCTGGGGTGCCCGGGTTATGGCTAACTACTCTGGAAAGGTATAACGCATAAGTTTATTCGACTCATATAAGCTTCGATAGTTAGTGCGAAGTCCGGATGAAAGCTGCAAAATTTTCTTCTGGTCAAATTATATATCATTGGAAATTATAAGAATACAAGCTTTAGGTTTTCGGTTTCAGTGGTGTACCGGTAGTGTGGTCGGCCTACTACACCAAATCTGCGGGAATATCAACAAGGTAAAATAAATGTCAAATATTCTTCGGGAAAAGCTTTTCTTTAATTTGCTTGCCGTTCAGAGTCAGCAAGCAACTGTAGGTAACAACAATTTGTAAGCTCATTTACTCATTCATTTATTTGTCGCTTAATTGTCTAGCCCTGTTCTATAAAACAACTTTTCGTCACTTTTTGGCAATAACCTACGCCAAGTGGAAATGAAGGACATAATGTATATCCATACGCCTTGTTGAAGGTTTGCCTATGCTTTTAAAATAAAATGGTCCTTCAAAAATCAGAGCTTTATTGAACTTTATAAATACATAGTAAATAACAAAGGCGTACCAAAATTCAATTTTCAACCATAAATAAGCGGCTTAGTTATAAAGCTAATAAAACTCCTTGCGGTGGCAAGTCGAATGGTAAGTTTATCGTCGATTTCATTAAAAAGGCATTTGAAAAGTGAAAAGTGTAAGTCGTAAGGCGTATATTTGTCGGTATCCATGGCCAAGCAACCAAAGGTTTGTGCGGTTAATTAGTATGCAAACAGCAGATAAATAAGAATGCCTTTGAAGGAGGTCCAAAAAATACTGACTCAAAGTTTGTATATACGAGACGCTGCCTAACTTGCCCACGTTGGCCGTTTTTGCAATATACCGTAACCGCAAATTAACTTAGGAGTTCTTAATTATGCTGGAAATGGCGTTGATTTTACTTGTACTTTCTTGCAGTTTTTCGGTGTGATTAAACGCACGAAAACCAGCTAGTTCAACAGTTCAACAACTTTAAGTAGTTTAAGTGGCTTTCCTTGATTTGTGGCGGTCAGAGTTTGTAATTAGCGTTGCATAAGTGGAAGATGCAAATGCAGATCAAAAGAACAACAAAAAAGTAGGCGCTAAGAAGAGAATTTCATTTGTGAGCGCTCTGATATTCCGCCTACGATGAAAATTTTTCGTTAATTACAACCGCGAACAGCAAAGGGGCGTGCTTATGAAATGGTTTTGGTGATAGCTTTTTCACCCATTGTCAGCTGCAGGAATTTGATAGAAAGTTGATGGCCAAAAAACCAAAATATGTTAACAATCACAAACACACCTCAATGTATGTATATACAGATAAGACCTAAATACGTTCATTACGTAATGCTCACTTTCCAAGGTAACCGTTTAGAACTTAATAAAAATATCGATTTTGGTACGTTGTCATAATTAAAACTAGACTAGGTTTTACTAAAGCTTGAAATTAAGCCTAGCAGTTAACCAATGGAAGCAAAGCAATATTTCAACAATGAACAATTACTCTTGTAAATACATACTACTTTGAGCTGAGTAGGTAATTGAGAGGTCCAACCTAGTCTATGAACAAAAATTTACTTATCGCAACCTTCATGCATGAACCAGGATTGGGCTATTTTGAGTAAAAAATATAAAATTATTCATTATTTTAAAAATTTTGAGCGATGAGTGCTTTTTATTAAAAAAAATCAAAGTGATAAATAACAAGTTATTTTTATTTCAAGCGATTCTTGAATAAAATGACTTTTTATTTAAGAAATCGGTACGCCGCCGGAGCAGCACGATCTTTCCCCTTAGCTAGTCGATGGAGCGAGAAAGCCATAAAGGCAACGACTCCACCAACCAAAAAGGAAGATTCCTCTAGAGTGCTGGCCCCTCGCTGGACACCTCCGTCTCCCCCGCTACCTAGGTAGGTGTAACGAGAGAGGGGGGCACCGTGCTCAAAACACAACTGCTCCCCGTCAACCCGCAACCCGTCCCACAGCCAAGTGGAGCGTCAATACGCCGTCGAAGCGGCATGCCTATTCCACTTGGCTAGCCAGCGGAGCGAGAAAGCCCAAAAGGCAACGACTGCCGCTGACTCACCTAGAGTGAATGATTTTGATTTGCACAAAAACTCCTTTATATACGGGGGTGGTTATAGAGATGTCGAGAATTCCACCACTTGCCATGGTGTGTTGTTGAAACATTTGGATTGGTTGCTGGTGATCGCCACGCCATTGTTGCTATGTATCAGCTGTTGCTATGAATCAGCTGACTAGCGTGTCGCGCAGTTATAGCAAGCTTTTAGGCGCTAGTGGAGTTAGCTACAGTGGGGGTCGTGCAATTGTAACGATACGTTAAAATTTTTTGATCCATTTTTAAAAGTAGGCCTGGCAACGCCCACTTTTCAGGGAGGTATATTTGAACATTTCACGGGTCATAACTTTTAAACTGATTACGGTAGAACGATGAATCTGGTACAAGGTATACTAGTATAATTGGTAGCATACCTGATGTAATTGGTCGAAATCGCTTCTCGACCCCGCCCACTTTCGATATGGAAAATTTCGAAAACCACATTAATTGACATAATTCGGTAAGGTAAATAGCTAAGATAGTAAAAACTTTAGGTAAATCCTCCTAGAGCCTATATCATTGTTATCCAGTTCTGAAAATTACCGCTGGTTATTTAATGTTCGGTTCACCCGAACTAGACTTCCTTACTTGTTATTTATGGAATTCTTAAATAACGATCAAATTTCATTTTTAATCAGTTATTTACAAATTTTTCATTTGCAAATAACTGATTAAAAACGAAACTTTATCGTTATTTAAGAATTCCATAAATAAAAATTTCTTGAGTGATAAATAAAAAGTCATTTTATTCAAGAATCGCTTGAAATAAAAATAACTTGTAATTTATCACTTTAATGTATGTAATGAATGTAAGTAATGAATAAAAATGTATTTTTAATTTTTTCGTCACTCGTCACTCAAAAATAAAATAATGCCTATCCCTGGCATGAACACTTCAAACATCTGATGAGGCGGCTTTGGCAGTATACGAAAGGGAAAGGGTGCTACCCATAAATTCAGAGGAAGAAAATTCAGAAAACTTTATTCAGAAAACGTGGTAGAACCTTTCTCTCTTTTGATTTTATTTTGACGTTTTTAAGCAGTGGCCCCCAACCGGTGGGGCATGCCCCCTAGGGGGCATAGGGCGTTCACAAGGGGTGCACATTAAAAAAAGAGGCTGTCTTCGGCTGTGCTGAAGGCTTTATACCTTTCATGAGTATGAGTCACGTTATTTGAAACATGAACACACTATAAATGAGTGACACTCTTTCGCTGATAAATAAAGAATGCAATCGATTGTATAGGGGCTATGTGAAAAATTTGGTCAACCCTACTGCTTTTAAACATCGACATTGCACACACAAAAAGAGCATTAGTTACGTTCTTACCTGTTTAATTACAGGAGTTATAGGCCAATATCCGTTTATCGGAACTATCGATTGTATGGGGCTATGAAAAATTTTAATCGAATCTTGATGATTTTCAACATCGATATTGCTCATGCAAAAAGAGCCGTAGCTATAAAATTTCACGTTCCTACCTTTTCTATTACAGAAGTTATGGCCACAAAACCTTATATCGGAACAATCGGTTGTATGGGGGCTACATCTTGTACTGGTCCGATCTTGTCAAATTGGTGGTCACATAAAAAATATCAGCCAGCTATCTCAAAAACTGAGGGACTAGTTTGCGTTCAAACAGACAGAGTTGAAGTCATGCTCCACTTGTTGTTTCCATCTCAGTCGAAGCCTCCCTCTTCCTCTGCTGCCGAATTCGGGTTTCGATAGGAAAACCTTCTGTGCTGGAGCTTCTTTGTCCATTCGCATAACATGACCCAGCCAGAGGAGCCTTCGGTCTTTAATTCGCTGTCCTATGGTCAGGTCTACGTAAAGCTCGTACAGCTCATCGTTATATGGACGCGATACTCGCCGTTGACATCACGGGAAGGACCATAAATCTTCCGGAGAACTTTTCTCTCAAAATGCTCCAAGGGCCATCTCATCTTCTCTTGACACTGTTCATGATTCCGAGCCGTACATCAGGACTGATATGATGAGAGAATTATAGAGCGTGATCTTCGTTTCTTCTCAATTTCAAATATGCCTCCTTGAAAGTGGGCGGTGCCACGCCTACTTTTAAAAACTTATCAAAAAATCATAATATAATAGGTTTGTTTACTGACCAAACAAAGTTCAGAGCAGGTTAGAGCAGAGCAGAGCAGGGCAGCTGTCATAATAGAAATAGAGCAACTTAGAGCAACTCAGAGCAGAAATGCCATGAAACACTTGAATCTCGATAGTTTCTTAAACAAACCTATAACAAACCTATAAACAAACCTAATGAATAGGGGGTTCATCCTACCAAACTATATCATTTTAGTCATTTCCGTTACCGAATTATATCAATTTAGGAAGCGATTTTATTCAATTTCATCAGGCTTACTCCCAGCATTACTAGTATGCTTTGTGCCTAATTCCGTCGTTATATCGTAATCAGTTTAAAAGTTATGACCAGTCAAATTTTCAAAAATGCCTCCCAAAGAGATGGTGGGTGTCGATTCTTTGATCATGGGTTCTCTCCAGGATTTGGCGTATCGTGAAAATCTGGTCGATAGTAGACTTACCAGGTACCACACTGATAAGCTCCAATCAGTTTGTCTACGATGGGCGTCAGTCTTTCACACAATACGCTAGAAAGAGCCTTATATGCGATATTAAGAAGACCGATTCCGCGGTAGTTGGTGCGGTTAGCGGCATCGTCTTTCTTGTGGATTGGGCAGATCACACTTAAATTCCAATCCGGAGGCATGCACTCGTCTGACTATATTCAGCATAAGAGTTGATTCATGCTTTTTACCAGCTCTTCGCCTCCGTGTTTGAACAGCTCGGCGGGTAGTCCGTCTTTTCCAGGTGCTTTGTTGTTTTTGAGCCGGGATATAGCTATCCTCACTTCATCATATTCAGGTGGTGGGACGAATTTTCCATTGTCAGGGATTGGGGTATCGGGTTCGACGTCACCATCTCAATTTAGCAGTGACGAGAAGTGCTCCCTCCATAATTTAAGTAAAGTCGCCATTATTGTCCTTACAGGAACTTGCCCCAGTCTTAAAACCTTCCGTCATCCGCCGGATCTTTTCAATTAACAATATAAAATTTACGGGCATCATTCCTGTCAGCCAGCATCTCAAGCTCCTCACACTCACGCCTTTCGGCCTCACGTTTCTTTTTTCAGAATAGGCGTCTCTCTTCCTTCTTTGCCTCACGATAGCGTTGCCACGCACTGCGGGTTGCGCCCGTTCGCAACGTCTACCTCTATGCAAAGTCCTTTTCGTCCGAGGCAGTGCTGCATTCCTCATCGTACCAGTTGTTGTTGTTGTTGTAGCGAGGTGTAGCCCTGCCTAAATGTCAGACAAGTTCACCCCGAGTGTATTGCTCTTGGCCGGGTCGATATAAGAAAACGGCCCGGGTCGTTTCGGCACGATGGGTACAGCACAAGTACTGGTACCGTTCTCGTAGAACCGGCAATACAAGAAACTAGCCGTGTAGGCCATGTAGGTCATCTAGCGTTACCCAGGGTGCACCAACTGGGAGGCGACCTACTTTTACACCCCCATCGATGATTTTTTTTTTTTTTTTTTTTTTTGAAAAAATCATCGTACCAGTTGTTCTTGCGGGCTCGGTGAAACCCTATAGTGGCCTCAGCGGCGGTACGTAATGAGTGAGAGATATGCTTCCATTGCTCGGTTACATCGTTAGGCCGGGAATCGCTCATCGATAGCAGGTGTGAGAGTCGAGTGGAGAAATTTTCAGCTGTCTCTGTCGTGCGCAGCTTCTCGACTTTAAGCTTTCCTTCCGTTACTGTGCGTACTTTCTTCTCTGCATAGAGGCGTGTGCGAATCTTGGCTACAACAAGATAATGGTCCGAGTCGATATTGGGACAACGTAGGGTACGCACGTCCAGAACGGTGGAGCTGTGTCTCCCGTCGATCATGACATGATCAATCTGGTTTCTTGTTCTTTGATCCGGGGACGGCTTGGTGTATTCGCTTGTGCTGAAACCTGGTACTACTGATGACCTTATTGCGAGCAGCGGTAAAGTCAATCAACCTAGTGCCGTTGGGGGATGTTATATCGTGGAGACTAAATTTTCCAACTGTAGGACCTAAGACCCCTTCCTTGCCCACCTTGGCATTAAAGTCGCCGAGCACGATTTTGATATCATGTTAAATAAAATACAATACAATAAAATGAAAAGAAAGAGATAAAACAAATCAAAATTAAATGTAAAAAAAAAATAATAAAATAAAATAAAATAAATTAAAATAAAAGAGAATAAAATAAAATAATATAATTTAAAAAAATAAATTATATTAAATGAAACACAATAATATACATTTGAATGAAATCAAACCGAAATAAAGTAAGAGAAATTGAAATGAAATGATATAAAGTAAGGCATAATATATATAAATAAACTAGTATATACCCGTGGCCTTGCCCGCCTCTGCGAAGTACCCTTTCAACATTTTAAGATCAATTATTTGCCTATGTTCCTAGAGTTTTGAAAAAATAGTATGTATTGAAAAACGGTTTTCAAAAATTTATATATCATATATGTATATATCATTTTTACAACTAAAAAATAGATTGTCCTGAAAAATTTTTTTTTATAAACTGGATGCAATATAAATCGACACGTATTTTTTTATTTTCGCATGTTATGCGAAATTTGCGAGTAATAATTTTTTAAAGTTTTGATATACGAAAAAATACGACAATTTTAAGTTCCTTCAAATCATTGTAGTTTCTAAACGAATTCGCATAAAAAAGTGAAACTTACAGGTTTTGTTAATAATAGTTTGTACTCTTTAAGTACACAAAAATAAAAAAAAAAATTTTTTTTTTTCATACAATTTTTTTTTTTTTCAGTTTTTATACATAAATATATATAACTAAAAATGGGACTCTTTAAATTTGTCGATTTTAAAACTAAATAAGCTCTACAGTTTGAAGAATATCTCCTAAAAATTTCAGTGGTTTCCGTCCACCAGCCAATTCTTTATAGTCATTTCAGCTCTTTGCTCTTGGCCCCAGTCCATCCCCTTTCGTTTTATACCCATATTGTAGGGCAATTTTAAGGTTTTTGGGCAATTACATTTTCACCGATAACTTAGTTATCGATAAATTTATCGAAATATATCGAAGTCCAAATGAAACCTGCAATTTTAAGGATTTTTCACCGATAACTCAGTTATCAATAAATTTATCGAAATATATTGAAATCCAAATGAAAACTGGTACCATCCCCTTTCGTTTGATACCAATATTGTAGGGCAATTTTAAGGTTTTTGGGCAATTACATTTTCACCGATAACTTAGTTATCGATAAATTTATCGAAATATATCGAAGTCCAAATGAAACCTGCAGCCTTTCCTTTTCGTTTGTTACACATATTGTAGGGCAATTTTAAAGTTTTTGAGCAATCACATCTTCACCGATAACTCAGTTATCGATCAATTTATCGAAAAATATCGAAGTCCAAATGAAACCTGGGGTCATCCCCTTTCGTTTGATACCCATATTGTAGGGAAAATTTAAGGCTTTTGTTCAATAACATTTTCACCGATAACTTAGTTATCGATTAATTTATCGAAATTTATTGAGGTCCAAATGAAACCTGGGGCCTTTCCCTTTCGTTTGATACCCATATTGTGGGTAATTTTAAGGTTTTTGTTCAAAAACATTTTCACCGATAACTCAGTTATCGATAAATTTATCGAAATATATCGAAGTGCAAATGAGACCTGGCACCTTCCAGTTTCGTTTGATACCCATATTGTTCGAAGTTTCTACACCTGTATTCGAAATATTATAAGTTTAGGTCAAGTGTACTCAGAGTTATTTGGAAAAACAAAAAAATCGAAAAGTATCGGTCCCTAGCATGGGCGGACCCCCCAAAATTAAAAAAATAGCCTATACCTCCTTCCAGACTATTAGCTGTCTGCCTACCAAATTTCAACAAAATCCGTCATGCCATTCTCACGTTATTGAGGAACAGAAGTAAACGTCTGGACATCCAAATATCCAAACATCGCTACATTCACATTTATAATATTAGTAAGATAAGATTGAGATTAAGATAAATAAAAAAGAAAAAAATATAATAAAACAAAAATAATAAGTTCTGTGCTGCCGCTAACGGCTTGCTTCGCAATTGTAAACCTTCGATTACATTCGAAATTGACACAACGCAAAAATATAATTTTTGTTATTACTTATTCTTGCGTATTAAAACGGTTGTATCTAGGATCATTAATTGCATTAATTTATACGCTGCAAGGTTGAAGTTTACCTTTTATTTTTGGTTTCTTTTATGCTATGTAAGTCGCATAAACTACCAATAGCAAACTTTTGCTTTATGATTAGGTCATAAAAAACTAATGTTCCTGAACAAAAACAACAAAAAAACCAACAATATGTATTCTCATCTCATTCCTTTCGCTCTTTGTTATCCGAAACAATAATTATAAATGAAGACATAACTGGAAGGGGGTGTTTATAAAGGTAATCGAAAAATATTCTGAAAATGTAGTTTAAACATTCGAATTAACACATACATTTTTACAAATCCTGCCGTGAAAGATGCGAGTATCGAAGTACTGTATACCAGAGTTGTTAAGTAATGAATTCCCCCCGAAATGCATTTCATGCATTCCCACTTCCGGAATACCAATTTTGGACTGTAGCCTTTCATTCATTTTTCGGAATGCGGAATTCAAATTTGAAGTCCGCATTCCTTTTTGTTATTCCGGACTAATTATTCCGTTTTGCATTCCTCTGGAATGAAAAAAATTTAAAAGCATTCCGCATGTTAATAAAAACGTATTTTTGGAGTCATTCCTTAAAATAAAAGACCAAATTTACATAGAAATGTCCTTTATTAACAACAAAGTTGTTGAGTTTAAAGGAATATACAGCTTTTTTCATAATTTTTAAAATGGTTAAATGATCTACAACAACAAAGAAAAAGGCAGGAGTTACCAACATGATTTACTGTTAGTGTAGAAAAAACTGCGTACTTAGAAATTTGCCAAGTTCGATTAACTCCCCTCACTTTGAAAAATAAAAATGATCAAGAGCTGAATATCTAATCTAATTACACCCCTATTATTGTTACCGCAGCTTTTATTGCACTATTTTGTTGGTACTTCGGGCTAACTTCAACGTTCCCAAATAATCACTGAATAAGATTTCAATAAACATCAGGGAAAAATATACTTAGTATGCCTTCGATTTTACTGTATTATTAAAAGCACAATTGGACAAGAAACACATATATATATTTAATACATAGTTTACAAAAGAATTCAAAGGAATGCAGAGTGCAGTCCCCTTTCGGAATGCAGTCGAGGAATGCATTCCATGGAATAAAAAGGAGGAATGAAAAAGAGGAATAATTATTCCGGAATAACAAAATTTGAAGTCCGCATTTCGGCAAATGAATGAAAGGCTGCATTCCGAAACCCTACAATCCATGGAATAATTATTCCGAAAATAATGAATTCTTTAACAACTCTGCTGTATACTTTCTAATTACTGAAACCGATTTAAAACGAGCTCCATGATGTAGGGATTCTCATAACAGATAACCGAAAGCTTTTCTAGAAAAATTTAAGGCGATAATAATTTTTGATTGGTGGGTTCAACAATAGCACTTATCTTATCTTGTTTATCGATCATATAATCATCCCCATACCTAAACTCCCAGTGGAAGCATTAGTAAGAGGAAAATCCGCGAGGGCTACAACCGCTAAAGCAAATAAAGGCCCTCGCATCCTATCGCCGTCTCATCACAAAAATTTGTATAAACAAATAAATGAAAAAGCTATCAATGATTTTATCTCAGTTAAAAGATGGTGAACCTTTTGCATTGTCATTCACTTTGCTCTATTACACATAAAAAAATATCACATCATTGACGCCTATTACTCGCTAAGCCGCCAATATAGCTAATATTCATTATACCCAGCGTACTAGTACTAGTACAAAGGTATATTAATTTTGTTCACATAACGGTAGTATGTAACGGCACAAAATAATCGAGATAGATATAGAGTTCCATATATGAAAGTTCTTAGGTTGAAAAGAGAAGTTCATTATGGCATGTCCGTCTGTGTACACGATAACTTGAGTAAAAATTGAGATATTTGCATGAAATTTTATATACGGGTTACTTTCTGGCCAAGGTAGGCTGCTTTTGAAAATGGGCGAAATCGGTTGATAACCACGTCCCCTTTTTCGATATCGAAAATCACAAAAATTGGCATATCTCGGCAGCTGAAATGGCTAAAATGATATAATTTTATAGATGATTCCCCCTGGACATTCTTTTATGATTTTTCCAAAAAAATTTTATAGTGGGCGTGGTACCGCCCACTTTTAAGGGGGCATTTTTGAAAATTCGACTGGGCGTAACTTTTAAACTAATTACGATAGAACGATGGAATTTGGCACAAAGCATACTAGTATCGTTGGGAGTATAACTAATGAAATCGGATAAAATCGCCTTCCAACCACGCCCACTTTCGATATCGAAAATTTCTAAAAATCAAATAAATTGACACAATTCGGCAACGGAAATGGATAAAATGATATAGTTTGGTAGTATGAACCCATTCTATTATGATGTTTTGATAAATTTTTAAAAGTAGGCGTGGCATCGCCCACTTTTCAGGGAGGCATAGTTAAAAATTTCACGGGTCTTAACTTTTAAACAGATTACGGTAGAACGACGATAGGGAGCATACCTGATGTAATTGGACGAATCGCTTGGATTGAATCGTTTTCCGACCACGCCCACTTTCGATATGGAACATTTCGAAAATTACATAAATTGACATAATTCGGTAAGGTAAATAGCTAAGATAGTAAAAACTTTAGGTAAATCCTCCTGGGGCCTATATCATTGTTATCCCGTTCGGGAAATTACCGCTGGGTATTTAATGTTCGGTTCACCCGAACTTAGACTTCCTTATTTGTTTTGTATTATTATTATTATTCTGAACAAACATTGCTCTTCCCATTTTGTGGCTTTTGTCTATCCAGTAATTTAAATTGCTCCCGGCTTTTCGCCTTATACTTAACACCTGCCACCGAATTCCCTTGCAGTAATTTTGTCAAATATTTTATTCAGTTTTTATTTTGAAGCCAACATTATTCTCTCACACCACTAATGTGTTATCACTCTCATCTGACAATGGCAATATGCTTACGAGATTCGGTTTGAAAATACGAAGACTGGATCATTATTTTGTTATTAGATCCCGGGTAGAAAATATGTTAAATTTAGCCTAGGGCCTGACTAGATTTTCCCTTTTAAAACCATGGGCCTGCCAATGAAAGTTTACACAGAGCCAAAATGCCTAATAAAATTAATAAGATTGTCTTCATGATCAGCTTTTGGGCAAAGGGGTAGTCGCAACGGTGCAAACGAAGAAAAAACTGTAGGGAAATCTTTTTGGCTTTAAGAAGAAATTCTTATTAAAAAACTATACATTTAGTACAAAGGTGTAGTTAGACGCTGGCAATTATTAGTATACGATGGCCGGATGGTTAGCAGCTGGGTTTAGCAATCGAAAAATTGTAAGTTCGATTCTCTCTCTTTTTTTCCTAATTAGAAATGTTAAAAAGAAATCTTCTTAAATATATTTATAAGATTTTCCTTTGAAACATTAACAACTCTACACATATCGGTAATTAGAAGCTGGCAATCAAAAGTGAGCGATGGCCTGATGGTTAACAGCTGGGTTTATCATTCCGAAAATTGTAAGTTCGATTCTCGGTGAGGGCGATATCATTTTATTTTTCATTTAAAATATTAAAAAGAAAATCTTCTTAATAAAATTAAAAAGACGGTCTCTACAATAATAAGAAGCACATCTTCTTGAAGAAAATCTATAAGATATCTTATGACTTTTGTTCTATTTTATTAGGCATTATTGGCTCTGTGTACGCAGGGCACTTATATGTTTGTTAATGCTTTTTAATAAAGGGGCTGTGAGGTAATGCAAATTTAGGCCCTGCCTATTTTTTCCATGGCAATGCCAGCTAAGAAATAAAATATTTCATTGCCTTTCACGCAGCATTGAACCCGGGCACCTTTACATCACATTCGTCTTCTCTGTCCATTTGGCTTTTCCAATCATTGAAATATTTTCGGAAAATGAACAACTTGTATTAAATTTCTTCACATACATTTAATAATCAATTAAAAAAATTAATTGCCCCTGAGACAGTATTGAACCCAGGCACCGTCATATTACAGTCATCACCTCTATCCATTCAGCTGTTACAACTCATGAAATTTGTTCGGCAAAAGAACAACTTTAATTAAATTTTATAATCGTGGAAAAACTATCCTGTCGCTGGATTGGAAAAACTAGGCCGCCCCAATATAGAAAAAATATTCAGGCCCTAGATTGGAAAAACTGAGTAGGTGCAAGGTATGCAAAACTAGGCACCCCTTACAGAATATCTATTATATATAAATGCGCAAACATAACAGTTTTCTCCCTTTTTTTGCAATAACCACAATTCTAAGGTATATAAAATTTGGTATGTATCGATATGTCTCGCCGAGCAGGGTGTGCGACAACAAACCAAAAATTTAATTATAATAAAAATTTAATTATATTACACCACTACAAGTGCTATACACGCATTCGCTTTATAGAGCCGCTGTTATGGGTGTAGGTATGACCACTTGCATTGTTGTGTTTGCATTCATTGCATTTGTTGGCAGCAATAAGATAACATGAGCCAGCGCGTCAACTTTATTGAGCTTAGTTACAAACAGTGTTTACAAAAACAAAATCTGTGCGTGGGGATTCAGAGAAGCAAATGCTTTTGAAAAAAGCACAAATAAGCTAAATCATGCACAAGGCCCTTCGTGGCTAGAGTTAGTGAAATAAAATAAAATGGAAAATGAAATAGAAAATAGAAAAGTGATTGAAAGTAAAAAAAAATAGGATAAAAAAATATTTTTAATTTAAAATGTTTTTTAAATGAACTAAAAACTGGAAAATAATTTCCCCTCTGCCTACATAGATTCTTCACCACGTAAAGCATATTCGGAACATTTGTGAGTGGGAATTCTTATAGGTATTAAATAGTACTTTGAGTTTGAAATGTATAAAACATTGGCGCATGATAAAGATGGTTCGCATTAATTTCTAACAATCTTATTACCGATATGAGTTTTTCTAAACAAAAAAAAAACATCTTTTCACGATATAGCAAGCGCCAAATGTTTTTATACATTTCAAACTCAAAGTATTATTTAATACCTATAAGAATTCCCACTCACAAATGTTCCGGATAAGCTTTACGTGGTGAAGAATCTATGTAGGCAGAGGGGAAATTATTTTCCAGTTTTTATTTCATTTAAAAAACATTTTAAATTAAAAATATTTTTTTATTCTATTTTTTATTTTATACTTTTTAGTTACACATTCGGCAATTTTCTACGTTTACACGCTTTACGCGGTATTTCTATGGTTAAATGAATAAAATTATTATTTTTTAAGCAATATAAAATACATCATGTTGTTGTTGTTGTAGCGAGGCGTAGCCCTGCCCAAATGTCAGACAGGGTCACCCCGAGTGTATTGCTCTTGGCCGGCTCGATATAAGAAAACGGCCCGGGTCGTTTCGGCACGATGGGTACAGCACAAGTACTGGTACCATTCTCGTAGAACCGGCAATACAAGAAACTAGCCGTGTAGGCCATGTAGGTCATTTAGCGTTACATCATCTTTCCTTTGTGCAACAGTGACTGCGCCTAAATGTACGCAGAGGACGTTGAAGATTGTATGTTCGAATAAGTGAAATTCGAAATTTCGATGTTGTTGATGGCGCTGAAAACGCATTATAGCATGCGGCATTATAGCATGCGTACGAAATATTCAGATAGATATAAGGGAGATAAGCCGATAAATAGGACTTTTGCAATTAAAGCAATATTTTGGATTTTTTTTTCGTATAATGCATTGTCAGCGAAACCTGAACGATGGTGAAAATTTCAAAACCCTATCTCAACGGGAAGTTAGTTCAAAATCCAAAGCAAAATCTCTGGAAATGAAACTTTACAAATATCTCTACCCGTGCGCCACCTATCTGAATTGTTATATTGCGTGGGGGCAGAAAACTAAACGTTGGTGAAAATTTCAAGATTCTACCTCAATGGGAAGTTCGTTGAAAAACGAATTAATCGACACAGAAAACAGACCTTCGCATTTCTTAAATAGAGCGACTCACGCGCCACCTACCGGGTCCAATTTTTTTTTTGAACATTTGGAAATTGATTAAGTAATACACACGCTAAATATCAGATAAATCGGTCCATAATTAGGATTTTCAGCTTTTATTACCCCGATCTCAGCTCCACCTAGCGGATTTTTTCTTTAGGAAAATATTTCTTTTCATAGTAGTAATACATATTCCGAATTTCAGCCAAATCGGATTTTTGAAAATATAGCGACCCACGTGCCACCTATCGAATTTTTTTTTTCATAATATTGCATTGTCATCGTGACCTGAACTGTGGTGAAAATTTCAAGACCCTGCCACAACAGGAAGTTGGTTCAAAATCGAATGCAAAAATCCGGGCACAAGAACGACGAAAGCGAGCTAATAAAAACATTTTAATAATAATAATAACAGAACAGAGAAGAACAGAAAAGAAAGAAAGAAGGGAAATAAAATGAAATGAAAGAAGAGAAAAGGAAAGAAGAGAAAAGGAAAGAAAAGGATAAGAACGGAGAAGATAAGGAAAGGAAATAAACGGGAAGAGAAGGAAAGAAAAGTAAAAGAAATAAATTGAGATGAAAGGAGAGGAAAGGAAAGGAAATAAAAGCAAATGAATGCTAAGGAAAGGAAAGGAAAGAAATACGTATGAAGACGACCTAAGAAGAATAAATAATTATCAACATTGAAACTGTATTACTGAATGGTGTAAAGAGGGAGGAAAAGGCAAAATGTATAGGAATGTATAGAAACCAAAAATATACAAAATATGGAAAAGAAAGGAAAATTTAAGAAATAGCAAAAAGGTAGGAAAATAAAATAAGGGTTTGTGGTTGAATTTCAACCACTGGGCGAACTCTAGTACTATAAATTGCCCGTAAATTGTAAAACATACGCTTTCCATTCCAGAGCCCTGGCAGGGCCAAGGTAGAATTGTCTATTGTAGGAAAATCTAGCCAGCGCCTAGATTAAGAATAGATTTGCCTAGATTATTTTCTACCCGGTATACTAAAACATCCCAATAAATAAAATCGTTTATTATATCTTCTCTAGTTAAAGGCGAATTCGCGGAAACAGGTAAATTTTTTGGTTTGTGTCGGATTTCAGGCCAATAGAGCTCCATTATCAGGTGGAAGGTGCAAGTTCTAGCCCCAGCTTGTGTTAAATGTTTTTTATCCCTATCTTTTCTTTGTTAAATTTTTAATTGCAAATCGACTGTTGAGTGTATATTATACACTGTATAATTATCCTTTTTCAAAATACTTATCAAAAACGGCCTGTCTCAGTAGAGCACACTCATCTTTCTGAGTATAAAGGCAGTATATTTACTGTTTTTTTTTTTTTTTTGCTGTAAGACCTAAGGGAATCAAAATTTCTAAAAGCATTTTACTGCCTTCTTTCTAAAAAAGGCAGAACATTTTTGTTCTATATATTTCCATATCAAGATTTGTTAAGCAGCGGCAGCGTCGGCCCTGCGCTCAAGGAAATCTTTCGAATGGGGAGCAAGCAATACTGGACTGTCAAGTATTCTAAAATGGATTAGCTTTCTCGCTAGGAGCACAGATCGTTGTTCGACCACAACAATGGTAGATATCTACTTTAGAACAAATATTTCAAGAAGGGAAGCCTGGAAAGGAGCGGATCATGTTACGCTACTAACGGCAGCACTTCCATATATGTACACCGATGGCTCCAAAATAGGCCAACGGCAGAGGTTGATAGAAGCTTATTTAAAAAAACAGAACCTTGAACTCTCTCCCAAATCCCATGGCTCTTACTCGTTCAACTCTGAACTGGGACCGTCTAAATGGATCGAGGAGGAGTAACGGTTTGGGAGTGTCAGTCATTATTCTATGGGAAAAATCTCGACAGCACAGGGATTTTTCATATGGCTGAGCCCGGGAACTGACTTTCCTAATGTTGGTGGTATCACAACGAGCCTTTTCAAACTGGCCTAAGTGTGCCTCTGCGGCAGCCACTTGAACCTAACCTAACCTGGATACCACGATAAAAATGAAATAAAAAGTAATAGAATTAAATAAGTTTACGTTCTAATATTTCTTTCATGAACGATTCATGAACCTGCGAATGACTTTTGAAGAAAGGCCTCCTGTTTTTTTTTGCCGAGATTTTCAAACACATCTTGTTTATTTGCATATGTACACTGTTACATTATTTGTTTGTAGACGATAGTTACCTTACTTTCTTTCTAACCACCTAATAGGCCTTTTGTGCGGTTTTGTCGCATTTCGAGGTGTGATTTGCCACTACTTGTAAAACTTAATTGCCGTTTCCGTCTTTCGACTGCTGAACGTTATTAACCCATTGATTTTTATACCCAGCGTACCAGTACAAGGGTATTATAATTTTGTTCACATAACTGTAGTACGTAACTGCACAAAATAATCGAGATAGATATGAGTTCCATATACGAAAATTCTTGGGTTGAAAAGAGGAGTTCATTAAGGCAGATCCGTCCGTCTGTCCGTCCGTCTGTCCGTCCGTCCGTCTGTGTACACGATAACTTGAGTAAAAATTTAGATATTTGCATGAAATTTTGTATACAGGTTACTTTTTGGCCAAGGTAGGTTGCTATTAAAAATGGGCGAAATCGGATGATAACCACACCCCCTTTTTCGATATCGAAAATTTCGAAAATCACCTAAATTGACATAATTCGGTACGGAAATGGGTAAAATGATATAATTTTATAGGTGAATCCCCCTGGTCATTATATAATGACTTTTTGATAAGAGGCATTTTGAAGGGAGGCATTTTTGAAAATGTGGCTGGTCGTAACTTTTAAACTGATTACGATAGAACGATGGAATTTGGAAAAAAGCATACTAGTATCGTTGGGAGTTTACCTGATGAAATTGGAAAAAATCGCTCTCCAACCACGCCCACCTTCGATATCGAAAGCTTCGATAGTCACCTAAATTGATATCATTCGGTAACGGAAATGGCTAAAATGATATAGTTTGGTAGGATGAACCCCCGTCATTCTATTATGATTTTTTGATAAATGGTTAGATGTGGGCGTGGCACAATATATACTAGCAATATATGTAATGAAATTGGACGTGATCGCTTCCCGACCACGCCTACTTTCGATATGGAAAATTTCGGAAATCACATAAATTGACATAATTCGGTAAGGTAAATAGCTAAGATAGTAAAAACTTTAGGTAAATCCTCCTAGGGCCTATATCATTGTTATCCCGTTCTGAAAATTACCGCTGGGTATTTACTGTTCGGTTCACCCGAACTTAGAATTCCTTACTTGTAGATGTTGTTTTTTGTCCGTCGTTCAGTTAAGTAAGGTTGTTTCCACTATAAACCTTGAATAAATGTTTTTCTTTTGGCATGCGTATCATCATCATCATTTATTGGCGCTTAACCGCCTAAGCGATTTTGGCCGTTTCGTATCAAAGCACGCCAGTCATTCCTTTTTAGCGATAACGGACGCCAATTGGAAACCCCAAGGGAGTTCAAGTCATCCTCCACCTGTTGTTTCCATCTCAGTCGAGGCCTCCCCCTTCCTCTGCTGCCGAATTCAGGCGACGATAGGAAAACCTTCTGTGCTGGAGCTTCTTTGTCCATTCGCATAACATGGCCCAGCCAGCGGAGTCTTTGGGCTTTAATTCGCTGGACTATGGTCAGATCTGCGTAGAGCTCGTACAGCTCATCGTTAAATTTCCTTCTATACTCGCCGTTGGCATCACGGGAAGGACCATAAATCTTCCGGAGAACTTTTCTCTCAAATACTCCAAGGGCCATCTCATCTTCTCTTGACATTGTCCATGAATCTGAGCCATACATCAGGACAGGTATGATGAGAGACTTATAGAGCGTGATCTTTGTTCTTCGAGAGAGGACTTTACTTCTCAATTGCCTACTCAGTCCAAAGTAGCACTTGTTGGCAAGAGTGATTCTCCGCTGGATTTCTAGACTGATATTATTTTCGGTGTTGATACTGGTTCCCAAATAGACGAAGTCCCTCACAGTTTCAAATTTGTAACTATCAACAGTGACATGGCTGCCAAGGCGCAGGTGCGCCGATTCTTTCTTTTATGACAGCAAATACTTCGTCTTGTCCTCGTTCACGGCAAGACCCACTTTTTTCGCTTCCTTATCCAGTCCAGAGAAGGCAGCGCTTACGGCGCGGTTGTTAATGCCAATGATATCAATATCATCGGCATACGCCAGCAATTGCACGCTCTTGTAAAAGATTGTACCATTGCGGTTTAGCTCTGCTGCTCGAATTATCTTCTCCAGCATCAGATTGAAGAAATCGCACGAAAGGGAGTCGCCCTGTCTGAAGCCTCGTTTGGTTTCAAATGGCTCAGAGAGGTCCTTCCCGATTCTGACGGAGCTGTTGGTATTGCTCAACGTCATTTGACAAAGCCGTATAAGCTTTGCAGGGAAGTCAAATTCAGACATGGCGGCATACAGGCAACTCCTTTTTACGCTGTCAAAAGCGGCTTTAAAATCGACAAAGAGATGGTGAGTGTCGATTCTCTTATCATGGGTCTTCTCCAGGATTTGGCGTATCGTGAAAATCTGGTCGATGGTAGACTTACCAGGTCTAAAGCCACACTGATAAGGTCCAATCAGTTTATCTACGATGGGCTTCAGCCTTTCACACAACACGCTAGAAAGAACCTTATATGCGATATTAAGAAGATAAGTTTAAGATAAGTTTTAGCTTTTTGCTCTCATTACGGAGAGCCTATAAGTCCTTTAGTGATAAGTTGCTACACAGAGCAAAAAGTCACATAAAATGCCCTCTAAATCAGAAGGATTTCTCTATGATATTTTTCCAATAAGATGCCCGTCTTATAATGACTGGGTGTCTCTTTTTAATAAAACTGAGTAGATAATCACATAATATTAAGAAGATTTTCTTTTTAATATTTCAAATTAAAAAAAAAAAAAAATGAACGCTCAACCCAGATGTCTAGTCTAGTCTAATCTACACTACCATGCCATCGTATACTTAACTTGCCAACGTCTAATTACACCTTTGTTCTTTTTGCCTCACCACATGTCCACTTGCCTTATTGCCTTCACCGCGAATCGAACTAAGAATTATTAACTGCTGAACGGAGATCTCTACCATGATGCTATCGTTACTTGTGCTTGGTACCTGAATTTGAATTAATAAGGGATCTTTTAAAAATATATAGTTTTCCTTTTCAATAAATTCAATATGAATCTAGTGAAAATAAGAGGATGTTCTCATTAATTTACTTTAAACAGGTTTTCTCATAAAAACAAGCAGATTTCTTCTAACAATTGAAAGTTTTTGACAAAAGTACATAAAAAATTCAAAAAATAAGAAGCTAACTCCTTCTTCTTGGCCGATTTCCTTTTCCATAAATTTGAGAAGAAATTCAAGCTAAAATCTAGAAGATTTCCTAGCACAAATTTCACAAATTTGTCCCCACTCGCTCTCCCCGGCCAAAAAGCTTTTTTAGACGTCGATCTCTTTGATTATAGGTGAACTTTTTGGCTCTGTGTAAAAATAAGCAAAATATTTTTGCTCTTTGCACGATTCCCTTAGGCGCAGGACCCTGCCGCTGCTCGGTACCCTGCCAGATCGAGAGGAATAATGTTAAGAATGATTTGTAGAGCATCGCTAGGCGCTGTTATTTTAGCAACGCTTATACAAAGCACACTTGATCTGTGAAATTTGCTCAGCAGAGTTACCTTTGAACCTTGCTCAATGAGTAATCCGTCAGTAGTTCTTCGGCCGTACGAATGAGCACTACCGTGGTTGAGAACCAGGCAAGCTGTGCAGAAAAACACTAGGCATTCAGCTAATATCTGCAACATAAATGTGCGGTCCTAGATCCGTCAGGCTTTTATCGACAGTGTCGACTCAAGTTACCCCATTGAAACTTATTTTCAACGCTTATTAAATTGTTTAGAACTGGCGGAGTCTACGCCGTAAGACCACTAATCTGACCTACTCTTACCGGTTGTGGAAATGGACATGCCTGATCGATAGTGTTTGTGACATCCGATGTAAATGTCGTTAGCAGATACTCCCGCTCCGCTACTGATGACGGGTTTAATAGCTAAAATATACTATGTACAAATTAACCGTAAATTGGAAAACTTTTCTTTTCTTTACTAAACACAGCCAAAGCTTATAATTAAAGATTTTCATAGCTTATTTTCTAGCCGGGTTCCTTTCAAAGTGATATTTCACTAGGTCAAAATCCCAGGGGATATGCTGTTTTCAGTTTTTGGTGCTATTTTTTATAAAAGCAGCACAGAGACTCAACTGAGAACTATAATTGCCAAAAAGAGCTATTTGGTCTAAGTTGATTTCTTTTTATGTAAAGTTCTTTCTCGGCAAGCAAAGACCAGACTCGATTAGTTCCTTCACATACCTGTTTTGATCCATGGATGGGGAATATGGACGGTATCGAAGCAAATTGGGATATATGGAAATACATGATTGCTTAAAGAAATGTTTTGGTTACTTGTTTCTTTTAGCGAATGTTCTTTGTGGCCTTTTAAAGTTGTATGGAGTGACCAATATAAATAAGAGTATTAAATTATTTATAAACTTCTATCGACAAAACATTTAAAGCAATTAACCAACTGGTTTCCTTAACGGACTGGCGTTTTCTCTAACTTAAAGTGAGCGCAGTCATAGAAATTTGATACGTGTTACGATACTAAGACAGTCAGTAGACTTCACCCATCCACTGCATTCCTTCGTAGCTAAAGAAACTTACTCTAAATTTAAATATCCTTGGCTTTGTTGTCCTGTCGGTTGTTTTTCGAACGCCTTTTGGCGTGAATGCAATTAAAAATTGACAAGCGTTGATAATTTATTGGCAACTCCTGCTGGCATTGGCACTCAACTAACACAGCGCGCACGACTGCCAATGCGAACACTTTCATAGATAGGTTGCGTGATTACTTGCGAGAATGTGAGCAGTACTTCGATGTGTACTGAGCACTCTGCGGGGAGTCGTTGAGCAGTTCAGATTTTGGATTTTTTCTTATTTTTCTGGTACGAGTACATTCTTACCTACATACAAATACCTCCACTAAGTTTTGTGTATATTTACGAGTACGCATGTAGGTAAAATTTACATATATGCACATTCAACTTTTATTTTATGTAAATGAAACAGATCTGCTTCCATAAATTTTTCTTTTGTAAAATATTACGATATTACCATTTTTCCTCTTTTAATCTAATAACGTTTTCACGTCCATTCGCAAACTTTTTTCATCTATTTTAATTTTGGTACACATTTTAGTCAGCAGCAACAGCCAAACAGGCAGTGGGATAATGGGTGGCATGGTTTTTGCGGCTCTTTACATCCACAAATCATCCGTTGGCTAGCCGACTATTGGCTGAGCATCGCTCGACAACCGTAACCAACACACCCCTCATGCATCTTGTGATAATCAATTCAATTTTTTAATTTGCCCACTATTGACCAACGACACAGTTGCTGAGACGAGCAGCACAGGCCACATTGACCACCGCCAATAGGTAAGCAATGTTCGATTCGCGTCAGTAATACTGTACATTTAACCGTTAATCGAGCTTTGTATCAAATATGATACATTTCATTTTTTGTAATGCCATAACTTGTTTTAAATAAAACCTAGCTACCCCGTTCTTCGTTACTTTTTTTTCTTGCTGTTGCTGTTATTTTAAAACATATTTCAAAAAAATTTAACAAGTAGGCCATGAGAAAATCAAAAACCTCATAATTCAAGCTTTGTATCATTTTTGATACATGAGGGATTTCATATGTGTTTTTGATGCGTTGCTTGCCATTCGGTACGCGATTTTTGAAAATTACGTTGCGGCTTAGTTATTGTGGGGTGTTCACAGTTTCTATAAAATAATTAGTGGTTATTAATAAAAAGAATGTCACGTGCAAAATTTTTAACTCTCGAAGAACTGGTTAATGAAGTACTAGATGAAAGTGAAGAAAATTATGGTGTTTCTGGCTCTGAAGCGGAAATAGAAATCAGTTCTTCTGAAAGCGATTTTTCGGAGTTGGAAGATAACTTTGACAATAACTGTGATGGTGATCCATTGTATGTGCAGAGAGCCCTGTCACCCGTAGATTAGGTGGTGAAAACGTCATGAATTTATGTCCAGGTTGGTATTTACTTTTTATTTTGATGATATGAGATGAAGTCTGTGGGCTTTTAGGTGTAACCAGATATGCAACAAGCAGAGTGAATAACATCCGCGATCCATTCTTATTGCTTTTTCCTTCATCGCTATCGAAAATCATATCGAAATTGATGAGGAACTATTTCACGCGTACTTAGCTACATATATTATTATTGGCCGGTGTATACAAGTGAGTATGGTAGCGGCAAAAATTTTGAAGTAGAAATCATTTAAATCTACCATACGATTCCAGATACAGAAATGAAACTTTGCACGATTTATTTGATGAAAATATTGGCCGACCAGTATTTCGATCAATCATGTCTGAAAAGTCTTTTTTATATGTTCACAAAATTATTCGTTTCGATGATGTGCTTACCCGACGGATTCAAAGAAGCGATGACAATTTTTTACCAATTCGAAACCTTTGGGAAAAGTGGTCGCAGAGGCTTCCCACATTCTACAATCCAAACGATAATGTCACTGCAGTGAGAGAAATGCATTGAATGTTGTGACAATATCGCTATTGATAGCGACGAGTTTGATGCAATATTCATTCAGAATGAGCGAGTTATCAAATATTATTTGCTCCCAATAAAAAGTAAAATGACATGTCAACCATTTCGAAATGATGTACTATTTCCTATATTTATGGATAGAATGCTAATATATTTGAACGGCACGTCAATATCTATGGTCGTGATATGAATTTCTATTGTCGGTATATCCATATCCATATTTACTGCATAGTAATAATGGTAAAGACATCGCATTAATATATATTGGCGAAATGTAAATTTTTCTGGGACGCATAATCATAATAGTTCAACAATTTTTACTATGGATTTCCTAACAATATACAACATGTTGGAGCGTTTTTTTAGATTCAAAATTTTTTGAATTTCTTATGATTGAACATTTTTCTAAAAATTTTATAAAATGCCGTAGGCGAATGGTAGAATACTGGGCTAACGTGCCAAAGGAGCAGGGTTCGAATCTTAGTGAAACCAGTCAAATTATATTAAATTTTGTTTTTTTAAACTATTTAGAATTTATCAATAGTTTATATGGATACCATTTCAATAGTGATTTATCAAAAAAGCATTGATGAAACATCCATATTCATTGATGGGACAGGATTATCAATTTTTATTTAATGTGATATCAATAATTATGGATGTTCCATCCATAGATTTCCCTCCGTGTGTAAATGAGCAATTGCTTGGCTTTCATGGTCGATGTAAATTTCGTCAATACATACCATCAAAACCAGAGAGATATGGTTTGAAATTTTGGGTGTACCACATTATCCCCAAAAACAAAATCCCCAAAATCAAAATCCCTAAAACCAAACTCCCCTAATTCAAAATCCCCAAACTCAGAATCCCCAAAATCAAAATCCCCAACGCGAAATCCCCATTTTATGTGTGAAATAAATTCAAATTAGGTTTCAAATCGCCGCGATTTCAACCTAATTTGAATTTATTTCACACATAAAATGGGTATTGAACTATTGGGTTTGCAGGTAATGAGTTGGGTATTTTGCCATTGAAACTAATACGCAGCAGTAGCTAAGTCGATGGAGTCTTCGTTTACCACGCAACTGGCGTGAGTTCAATGCCTGATCTATGCTCAATATTTTTTGAACTTTTATATAATTTGTTTTAAATTTTTAACTTTGGAAATTTCTTAATGACTTCAAGACCTTTTTATTTATTGTGAAATGGCATTTTTCACAATTATTAATTTTAGATTTATTTGAAAAGGCAAAAATTAGAAAACAACACCACAGCTATGCAGACAGAACTGTTTCGAGACCGGCTAAAGTCCAACTTGTCAATGCAATTTTGGTGTCTGCAATGCTGATCACTCAGCCAACCGTGCAGATATCAATTGCTTGCTAATTCACCCTTTTCTGTTTTTTGTTATTCTTTACCTACATACCAATGAGTGCGCTAAACTAGTGCTATTAAATCATTTAAGCAGCTTTTTGTTTTGCAACTTATTCTGTATCTCAGTCCCATCTCAAACCACTTAATTTGAGACATTTCCTTATTCGTATGACACTACGTTCTTTCTTTGTATTTTTCATAGAAAAAATAAAGTCACAACAACAATTTAGAATGCCAAAAAAAAAAAACAAAAAAATACGTCAAAATAAACATTTGAAATAACAATAATTCCCACACAGCAAATTTTGGTAGAGAGCTTAGGTTCGCCGTCAAAAAGAAAACATCATTCCCCATTGATCCCATATGTGCTAAAAAAGTAATTCGAAGTGAAAGGTCAAATTTTTTTGGACTTTTCTCGAAAACTGTTAGTTTTTTCGAAAAATGACTTGAAACCAAGTTTTAAACCTGGAAATTCTCTACAAATATTGTCCTTCATTTTTTCTCTAAGAGTTACCAGTTCTGAAATATCGCGACTGTAAAATTAGCTCTGGAAATTATAAGAAAATATCTGCCACGAATGCACTTTTAAGGATTTTTCTCGAAAACTTTTGTATGCGGAGAAAAATTTTCTTTTACCGTTTTCTTGTCACGAAGTTCCCGATTGACAATGATAATAGTTATTTTTGTAAAGCCTATAGTTCACGAGCTAGAGTCACCTTTTCTCCTTGCATAATATAAAAAGATACTAGTCCGGTAAATTTAGTTTATGTTGTAAAACAAAAGATCCCATAGAGCCATTTTTTTGTCAGGAGCTTAGGTTCGCCCCCAGGAAGAGAACTGAAAAATTCGCATCGATCCGCGTTGTGTGAAAAAAGTTATTCTTGGCGAAAGTCAAGAAAAAGAGTTTTTCTATTTTTCTCGACTTTTTATCCCGAATAACTTTTTAACATGGTTTATTCAAAACATGGGGATTTTATGATTTTGGATTTGGGGATTTTTGTTTTGGGGATTTTGATTTTGGGGATAATTTTTTTGGGGATTTTTTAAAAGCTGGGTATTTTATGTTTGGGGATTTTGTGTTTGGGGATTTAGTGGCACTCCCGAAATTTTGGTTACTTGTGGATTCGCGGACGTGCTATGTATGGAAAATACAGCCATATTTGGGAAAAAGTGTGACAGGTATTGTCGAAAAAAATCAAGGAGAAAGAGTCGTCCTTGACTTGGTTCAGGGACTAAAACGCCATAACGTAACCATGGACAACTTTTTTTCCTCACACTCCCTTGGACAAAAATTGTTACAAAAGAAAATGACGATGGTTGGGACTATGCGCAGAAATAAAAGGTCTATTCCTCCAAAACTTTTGCTCTGTAAAAATAACGAGCGTTCTGAATCATTTGCATTTACGCCTGATACCAGTCTCGTTTCGTACATTAGTCACAAAAATAAATGTACAATTGTTATGAGTACAATGCATCACACACCTAATGTTGCGAAAGACTCCAAAAAGTTGCCTGAAACAATTTCTCATTATAACTCAACTAAGGGAGGTGTAGATACTGTTGACAAAATGCTTGGCTGCTACAGCTGTAAACGCAAAAATAATCGTTGGACCATGGCTGTATTTTCTAACATGATCGATATATCTGCTTTGTATTATATATAATATATATAACGAAATAGATCCGAATTGGATGCCTACTCAAAAACATATAAAGCGTAAATGCTTTTTGCACGAGCTAGCAATGTCATTGGCAATGCCGTACATAGAAAAAGAGAAAGAGGCCCTCGAAGCCAATTATGTGCTACATTACTTTCGAAAATTAAATCCAAAAACATTAACGACAATGATGATGATACCGAAGCTAATCCATCCTAAAAACCAAAAATTGATTCGTCAAAAACAACACGTGCAAGATGCCAAAGTTGTTATAATTCTAGAGAAAATAAAATTAAATGGACATCATCATTCTGCTACTTATGTAAAAAACCATCCTGTAATGATAAACATAACAAAAATATTTGCGTAGAATGTATTAATGATATCTAAACTTGTCGAATTTAAAACAAAATGTTTCAATAAAATAGTTTGAAAAATAATAATACGCTTTTTTCCCACGTATTTCAGTATGTATCAAAAATGATACAATCTCAGAATTATGAAGTTTTTTTATGGCTCGATCTACGGTTAAATCTACCTACACATGTGAATAAATACGTATGTATATATATGTACATATGTATGTGGTAAATGGAGTTCAAAATTTGGATTAAAACGAGGTGTATATGCCCGGTAGTACCAACAAAAAATAATATTTATTTTTAAATTCACATTTTATGTAAATGTGGCATGATTTGTATATTTCACCCAACCATTTTTACACGGAGAGAAATCTATGGATCGAACATCCATAATTATTGATATCACATTAAATAAAAATTGATGATCCTGTCCCATCAATGAATATGGATGTTTCATCAATGCTTTTTTGATAAATCACTATTGAAATGGTATCCATATAAACTATTGATAAATTCTAAAAAGTTTAAAAAAACAAAATTTTATATAATTTGACATCTGGTTTCAGTAAGAGTCGAACCCTGCTCCTCTGGCACATTATCCCAGTATTTTACCATTCGGCTACGGCATACTACCCATTTTTTAGAAAAATGTTCAATCATAAGAAATTCAAAAAATTTTTAATTTTAACAAACGCTCCAACAAATTGTAATATTGTTAGGAAATCCATAGTAAAAATTGTTGAACTATTACGATTATGCGTCCCAGAAAAATTTACATTTCGCCCATATATATTAACACGCTGTCTCTACCATTATTACTATGCAGTAAATATGGATATGGATATACCGACAATAGAAATTCATATCACGACCATAGATATTGACATCCCGTTCAAATATATCAATATTCTATCCATAAATATAAAAAAAGAGTACATCATATCGAAATGGTTGGCATGTCATTTTACTTTTTATTGGGAGCAAATAATATCTGATAACTCGCTCATTTTGAATGATTATTGCATCAAACTCGTCGCTATCAATAGTGATATTGTCACAACATTCAATGCATTTCTCCCAGTGTACCATTACCATACCATTACCATACCATTACCATACCATTACCATACCATTACCATACCATTACTATACCATTACCATACCATTACCATACCATTACCATACCATTACCATACCATTACCATACCATTACCATACCATTACCATACCATTACCATACCATTACCATACCATTACCATACCATTACCATACCATTACCATACCATTACCATACCATTACCATACCATTACCATACCATTACCATACCATTACCATACCATTACCATACCATTACCATACCATTACCATACCATTACCATACCATTACCATACCATTACCATACCATTACCATACCATTACCATACCATTACCATACCATTACCATACCATTACCATACCATTACCATACCATTACCATACCATTACCATACCATTACCATACCATTACCATACCATTACCATACCATTACCATACCATTACCATACCATTACCATACCATTACCATACCATTACCATACCATTACCATACCATTACCATACCATTACCATACCATTACCATACCATTACCATACCATTACCATACCATTACCATACCATTACCATACCATTACCATACCATTACCATACCATTACCATACCATTACCATACCATTACCATACCATTACCATACCATTACCATACCATTACCATACCATTACCATACCATTACCATACCATTACCATACCATTACCATACCATTACCATACCATTACCATACCATTACCATACCATTACCATACCATTACCATACCATTACCATACCATTACCATACCATTACCATACCATTACCATACCATTACCATACCATTACCATACCATTACCATACCATTACCATACCATTACCATACCATTACCATACCATTACCATACCATTACCATACCATTACCATACCATTACCATACCATTACCATACCATTACCATACCATTACCATACCATTACCATACCATTACCATACCATTACCATACCATTACCATACCATTACCATACCATTACCATACCATTACCATACCATTACCATACCATTACCATACCATTACCATACCATTACCATACCATTACCATACCATTACCATACCTTATATTGACCAATCTAAGTTTCTTGCGACCCTGCGACTAGGTATAAAATAGAATTAAACAAGTAAGGAAGGCTGTCTTCGGCTGTGCCGAAGGCTAAATACCTTTCATGAATAAGCGTCACGATTTTCACTGTTTGATCTCCAGTACAGCCTGTGTGAATTTAACTTTAGCTCATACCGAAATTATCGGAGCTATCGATTATATGGGGACGATGTGTTATATTGGTCCAATCTCATTGATTTTTAACATCGACATTCCACATTCTAAAATAGCAACATTTACAAAATTTCACGTTCCTACCGATATAATTACAGGAGTTATCTACCAAATTCCGTTTATCGGAACAATCGATTGTATGGGGGCTATGTGAAATATTTATCCCATTTCAATGATTTTCAACATCGATATTTTACATATAAAAATAGCGATGCTTCCAAAATTTCACGTTCCTATGTGTTTAATTCAAGTTCTGAAACCTATTAAAATAACGTTCCGGTTTCGGTTTTGCAACGTGTTTCGGTTTCGGTTCCGGTTTCGTTCTTCAACATTTATTATTTAGGTTTCCAAATAAAGACACGAACAAAACCAAAATTTTACTACTAAAATACTCAAGTACCTGTGTAGCTTCGAAATAGGTCTGTGTTTTCAAAACTATTCTCCTGCGGCCATGATGAAATTTCTCCAATATAATAATACATTTTATCAACGCTATGCATGGATGAAATTTCTGTAAAACAAATTTCTACTATTGTAAGGTAGAAAATACTTTACAGTTTGCAAGATCAGTTTTTCTACAACAAGCAAAATGATCGAGGTTTTTCTATTCAATTTCATTTAAAATAATTTTCATGTAATTTTTGAATTTCCAACAATTAATACCTATTTTTCATTAAATGATAAAATCAAACCAAATATTTAAAATTTATTAAAACGGAACTTCCAAGCACGTCCATACCCTTCACAATTAACTCTACTGTTTTATAAGAAAAATATTAGAATGGAAGCTAAATGAAATCGTCAAAAACATTAATATGAGTGGTGCTTTCTGAGACAAGCCTGAACATTTCTTTTTCGGATCTCGTAAACTTTTTCCGATCGCTTCATTCAACTATAGTCAAACTTCCTTTTTCAGAATTTTTATACTGAGGTCAAAACGTATCTTTTGTAACCTTGCTCGACAATCTTCCATGAAAGTTTTCAGGGCACCTGGGTGTAAAAGAAAATACCTATGTGCCCAGTAAAAGAAGTGGTACCTTAAAAAAATTCAAAACCGTTTGGAACCGGTTCCGGCTTTTGAAACAGTTTCGGTTTCGTTCTTCTTCAGATCAAAATAACGGTTACGGTTTCGGTGTCGGTTTTGAAAAATGAATCGGTTTTAATCGGTTACGGTTACGGTTTCGGTTTCGGTTTCAGTCCTTGGTTTAATTACAGGACTTATAGCCCAAAATACGCGTATCGGAATAATCGATTGTATGGGAGCTATGTGAAATATTTATGCCATCTCAATGATTTTCAACATCGATATTTCGCATATAAAAATAGCGATACTTCCAAAATTTCACGTTCCTACCTATATAATTACAGGAGTTATCTACCAAAATCCGTTTATCGGAATAATCGATTGTATGGGGGCTATGTGAAATATTTATCCCATCTCTATGAGTTTCAACATCGATATTTCACATATAAAAATAGCAATACTTACAAAATTTCACGTTCCTACGTGTTTAATTACAGGAGTTATAGCCCAAAATCCGTTTATCGGAATAATCGATTGTATGGGAGCTATGTGAAATATTTATCCCATCTCTATGATTTTCAGCATCGATATTTCACATATAAAAATAGCAACACTTATAAAATTTCACGTTCCTTCGTGTTTAATTACAGGAGTTATAGCCCAAAATCCGTTTATCGGAATAATCGGTTGTATGGGAGCTATATGTTATATTGGTCCGATCTTGCTGGTTCCGACAAATGATTCCTATATTGGAAAATGGTGGCCGCATACCAAATTTCAGCCAAATATCTCAAAAACTGAGGGACTAGTTTGCGTTCAAACAGACTGACAGACAGACGGACAGACGGACAGACGGACAGACGGACATGGCTAAATCAACTCATCTCGTCATCCTGATCATTTCGGTATACTTATTGATGGGTCTATCTCTTCTTCTTCTCATATTTACAAACATCGGACCAAAGTTATAATACCATTTCATGTTCATGAAAGGTATAAAAAGAAATGTTACTCATAGGACCTGCTCCTTCACATCTTTGTGAAGGCAGTGTCCTGATCGAGGCCTGGGGATTTAACTGAACAAAAAAATTTATAAAAATTGTCAGAATAATAGAAAACAAATTACAACAGTACAAGCGACAAAAGAGATAGTGTTGCAACCACCTGTGTCGTAGTCTTTTCTCCGGTTTATTGGTTGTGTTTTGGAAGATCGTTACAGTGACACGACTGTCTACTGCCGCTTGTTAACCACGTGTTCTACATACCCAGCCATACATACATATTTATATATTTCCATTGATATAAATTTCCGCAACTCTACTAATATACATATGTATGTAAAATTTCACGTTCCTACGTGTTTAATTACAGGAGTTATAGCCCAAAATCCGTTTATCGGAATAATCGATTGTATGGGAGCTATGTGAAATATTTATCCCATCTCTATGATTTTCAGCATCGATATTTCACATATAAAAATAGCAACACTTATAAAATTTCACGTTCCTTCGTGTTTAATTACAGGAGTTATAGCCCAAAATCCGTTTATCGGAATAATCGGTTGTATGGGAGCTATATGTTATATTGGTCCGATCTTGCTGGTTCCGACAAATGATTCCTATATTGGAAAATGGTGGCCGCATACCAAATTTCAGCCAAATATCTCAAAAACTGAGGGACTAGTTTGCGTTCAAACAGACTGACAGACAGACGGACAGACGGACAGACGGACATGGCTAAATCAACTCATCTCGTCATCCTGATCATTTCGGTATACTTATTGATGGGTCTATCTCTTCTTCTTCTCATATTTACAAACATCGGACCAAAGTTATAATACCATTTCATGTTCATGAAAGGTATAAAAAGAAATGTTACTCATAGGACCTGCTCCTTCACATCTTTGTGAAGGCAGTGTCCTGATCGAGGCCTGGGGATTTAACTGAACAAAAAAATTTATAAAAATTGTCAGAATAATAGAAAACAAATTACAACAGTACAAGCGACAAAAGAGATAGTGTTGCAACCACCTGTGTCGTAGTCTTTTCTCCGGTTTATTGGTTGTGTTTTGGAAGATCGTTACAGTGACACGACTGTCTACTGCCGCTTGTTAACCACGTGTTCTACATACCCAGCCATACATACATATTTATATATTTCCATTGATATAAATTTCCGCAACTCTACTAATATACATATGTATGTAGTACTGTGAGTACAAATGTATGTGATTGTATACATTTTGTCCTCAGTACATCCGTTTCCTTGTCATGAATGCAAAAACCGAAAGCAAATAGAGCAAAAGCTAAAAAGAGGTTGCTAAAACTAGGTTGACTACTGAGTGTTTCAATGGTATTCGACCATGTTAGCGGTTATTCTATCATACCCAAAAATGTAACGTTCCAATAACCCTTAAGAGTGAGTACAGAAAAGAAGTGATCGTATTGGTGGTCTACAATTACTGCTTCCTTCTCAAACTCTTTTTTTTTAGTGATTCAGATGAATGCAACGCTTTGTCTGTTGCCAACTTTAATTCTTGTCGCTGGCTAGCAAGGCTTTGTATTCCCATAGCATTACAAAAAAAAAATACCTATGTACATGAATATTTTGTAGAGGGGATTGCAAAACGTATAATTGCACATACTTTTCGGCTGTGGCGCAACAAATTTTAAACAAATATTTTTCTAGAACTCAGTATAAAATTATTTACTCTAGTAGAGTTTCGACCAAGGGCGGCGTAAGGCTATTATCGGAAAAATGTACTACTCACCTTTAAACTCATGATGGGATGGACACAAATTGTTACCTAAAAAATAATAATAAAGTGTACTTACAGCTATGTAGAATTGCCTTAGAAAGCTTCAATTTTCAAATGCTTTATAAAGATTTATTTATTATCGACTGGGGTTGTCCTCCCACTTGGCTTCACCTGTTCGCACTAAACGCCTATGTGAGTATAGGTTTTTTCCCCTGAAAGCAAACAATTTTTGTTTTTGATATTGTTCATTGTTAAAGTTTTACAAAATGCTGTTGTTGTTAACTTTTTATTCATAGAGTTTTTGTTATTGGTGTGCACGACCGCAGCTACGACGCGACCCGCAAAATCGCAATTTGGCGGCGACTAACCAATTTTTCATGTGTGTTGTAGCCGTTTCCGTTAGCCAAAAAGCAGCATGTCTGCATGCTGCTATAAATACATATGCACAGAGAACCCTGTATGCATTTTAATACCCAACAATGAACAGTGTAAGCGACTATGTGAACTAAGGATATAAGCCAGCAAAAATTGTACTTCATAAATGCTACCTTTGCTACTACCTTTCTATGGTACAGCGTGCTACTCCTCCTAACTTTAATAAAATGAAAGTTTGGAATATTTTATATTGGTTTCAGAAAAACATGTTAGCCCATGTATGTATGTACATATGTCCCCATTGATTTCATGACGAAAAGTCACTTAAAATTTTCATAAAAGTGACATGACGTATACGTAACATTATTTTGTTAACGGATGTGTAGAGATATGTATGTAGAAAAAAATTTATGCTGCAATAACCTATTGGAATGCTTTAAGAGGAAGCTCGAGAGGAAATAATTATTACAGAGAAAACAGGTTTATGTTTTCTAGAATTTTCTACCAATACAGATGTTAATTGTAGACTACTAGCAAGTTCTGACCAACAAACAGTCTATGGAATTGGATCCTGTTTGTCAAGGATATGCTTACAGATTTAACATTTTTCCTAATATTTTCTCCACATATATGAACTTAGTTAAATATATTTTTGTTTCTATTTAAATATAAACATTAGGAAAATTATAATTTGCCAACGGCTGCTTATTTTTGGCAATCACACCCATTTTTATACCCAGTGTACTAGTACTAGTAAAAGGGTTTATTAATTTTGTTCACATAACGGTAGTACGTAACGGCACAAAATAATCGAGATAGAAATAGAGTTCCATATATGAAAGTTCTTAGGTTGAAAAGAGGAGACCATTAAGACATGTCCGTCCGTCCGTCCTTCCGTCCGTCCGCCTGTGTACACGATAACTTGAGTAAAAATTGAGATATTTGCATGAAATTTTGTATACAGGTTACCTTTTGGCCAAGGTAGGTTGCTATTGAAAATGGGCGAAATCGGATGATAACCACGCCCCCTTTTTCGATATCGAAAATTTCGAAAATCACCCTGGTAATTCTCTTAGGATTTTTCCATAAATTTTTTATAGGGGGCGTGGTACCGCCCACTTTTAAGGGAGGCATTTTTGAAAATTTGACTGGTCGTAACTTTTAAACTGATTACGATAGAATGATGGAATTTGGCAAAAAGCATACTAGTATCGTTGGGAGTATACCTGATGAAAATGGATAAAATCGCCCTCCAACCATGCCCACTTTTGATATCGAAAATTTCGAAAATCACATAAATTGACATATCTCGGTAGCTGAAATGGCTAAAATGATAAAATTTTATAGGTGAATCCCCATGGTCATTATATAATGATTTTTTGATAAATTTTCTAAAGTGGGCATGGCCCCGCCCACTTTTAAGGGAGGCATTTTTATACCCAGCGTACTAGTACAGGGGTATTATAATTTTGTCCACATAACGGTACTACGTACCAGCCCAAAATATTCAAGATCCATGTATGAAAGTTCTTAGGTTGAAAAGAGGAGTCAATTCAGGCATGTCCGTCCGTCTGTCCGTCGGTCCGTCCGCCTTTGTACACGATAACTTGAGTAAAAATTAAGATATTTGCATGAAATTTTATATACAGGTTACTTTTTGACCAAGGTAGCTTGCTATTGAAAATGGGCGAAATCGGATGATAACCACGCCCCCTTTTTCGATATAAAAATTGAGGAATTTTAATGAAATTTGGTATACAGATTACTTTATGGCCAAGGTAGTTTACTAGAGAAAATAGGCGAAATCGGTATCGAAAATTTCGAAAATCACATAAACTGACATAACTTGACTAAAAATTTAGATATTTGCATTAATTTTGGTTTAAACCTTACTTTCTGGCCAAGTAGGTTGCTATTAAAAATGGGCGAAATCGGATGATAACCACGCCCCCTTTTCCGATATCGAAAATTTCGAAGTTCACATAAACTGGCATATATCAGTAGTTGAAATTGATAAGATGATATAATTTCATAGGTAGAACTCTCTTATCATTCTATTATGATTTTCTGTTAAATTTTAAAAAGTAGGAGTGGTACCGCCCACTTCCAAGGGAGGCATTTTTGAAAATTCGACTGGTCGTAACTTTTAAACAAATTATGGTAGAACGATGAAATTTGGCACAAATCATACTAGTACCCCCCGTCCAACCACGGCTACTCTCGATATCGAAAATTTAGAAAATCACCTAAAAGACTGATCGTAATTTTTAAACTGATTACGGTAGAATCGTGAAATTCGGCACAAGGTATACTAGAGATATAGGAAGTATACCTGTTGAAATTAAACGAAATCGTGTCCACTTTCAATATGGAAAATTTCGAAAATCACATAAATTGACATAATTCGGTAAGGTAAATAACTAAAATAGTATAATTATAGTATAATTTGATAGTTAAATTTGTAAGGAATTGTCTACTATTAACGAGTCATAAAAGATGAGTTAATTTTGTTAAGTGAGCCACCTATAATTTTTTCGATGGCCATGTATTTTATTGAAAGTTGGTAGTATGGCTCAGAACGATTAAACAAAAATACGTATAAAATTTTTCGAAATTCGAATTATTTTGAAAGTTATAGCTATCAACAGTTTTCGAAATTCCTCACTTTTTGATGATT
>CAXKVI010000316.1:0-2500 GCA_964058755.1 Campiglossa producta
ATAGATAATAGATAGATTTTTCGTGTAATTATACCTTTCATGAACATGAAATGGTATTATAACTTTGGTCCGATGTTTGTAAATATGAGAAGAAGAAGAGATAGACCCATCAATAAGTATACCGAAATGATCAGGATGACGAGATGAGTTGATTTAGCCATGTCCGTCTGTCCGTCTGTCCGTCTGTCTGTCTGTCTGTCTGTCTGTCTGTCTGTTTGAACGCAAACTAGTCCCTCAGTTTTTGAGATATTTGGCTGAAATTTGGTATGCGGCCACCATTTTCCAATATAGGAATCATTTGTCGGAACCAGCAAGATCGGACCAATATAACATATAGCTCCCATACAACCGATTATTCCGATAAACGGATTTTGGGCTATAACTCCTGTAATTAAACACGAAGGAACGTGAAATTTTATAAGTCTTGCTATTTTTATATGTGAAATATCGATGTTGAAACTCATAGAGATGGGATAAATATTTCACATAGCTCCCATACAATCGATTATTCCGATAAACGGATTTTGGGCTATAACTCCTGTAATTAAACACATAGGAATGCGAAATTTGGAAGCATCGCTATTTTTATATGTAAAATATCGATGTTGAAAATCATTGAAATGGGATAAATATTTCACATAGCCCCCATACAATCGATTGTTCCGATAAACGGATTTTGGTAGATAACTCCTGTAATTATATCGGTAGGAACGTGAAATTTCGTAAATGTTGCTATTTTAGAATGTGGAATGTCGATGTTAAAAATCAATGAGATTGGACCAATATAACACATCGTCCCCATATAATCGATAGCTTCGATTATTTCGGTATGAGCTAAAGTTAAATTCACACAGGCTGTACTGGGGATCAAACAGTGAAAATCGTGACGCTTATTCATGAAAGGTATTTAGCCTTCGGCACAGCCGAAGACAGCTTTCCTTACTTGTTTTTACTATATTTTTTTCGTTACTTTTACTATAATTTTTGTGTTATTTTCACTATATTTTTGTCGTAATTTTTACTGTATTTTTTTTTTTGCCGCACTCCTCTCAAAAAATAAATATCACCATTTACTTAAACTCATTATTGTAAAATCTTGATAAAACTTGTTGAAGCGAAGGATATACGTATTTATATAATATAAAACCTGCACACGTATGTATGTAAGTGTTTTTGTATGTCTTGTTTTATCAGCAATCAAAGCAAATTGGTTGGCATAAATTTCACAGCTTTTCAAGTAATGTTATCAATTAACCGGAAATTTCTTGTCTACAAAAGACTAAAAGCATCAGCAAAACTGGCAAAAATAATCACAAAAAACAATAACAAAAACGACAACAATAACATAAACAAAACAGACAAACAGTCATACTAATTGCAACAGGACACTTGAATGTCAACATAAATTTTCAGCCGCATATCGCATAATAAGGACAAAAGGATGCTTACGTAAAGAAAATAAATGGCAATAAATAAACGAGGGACGATTAATGAGTGCTTGGGTTTTAAAAAGAAGGTATATTTTTATTAGAACTGGAATATTAACAAAAATTTCGAAAATTCTTTCACAATTATCTCGGTGTATGAAAAAATCTTGTACATCCTGAGCTTGTAACAAAGTTCTGAGATAAATTGCCTTTAGTTATTAGGCATTTATTGAACAAACCTCGTTTTCTTTATACAAAAGTACCTAGCTCCTGTTAAAGAGCAGTTGAGTTGAGTAGAGCAGAATTTTAAAAAGTGTTTTAAAGTCTGCAGTTTATTTACTTATTTACTTTTGTTGATAAACTTGTAGTTAGTTAAAAATATGCTAAGAATAAAAGTAAAGAATTAAAATAGAACATAAGATAAAACCGGTTTATGAAATAAAATTCATATTGTGTCAGCTAGAGTTATGAAACCTGGAGTTGTAGAGTTGTAAAGACGATGACTATGAAAATCATGACTTGTATATACCAGCATCGAAGGCCTTCCAAATTGAGCCGATTTGCCAAAATATCACAAAAACCTGTCAACATACTCAAATAAAATTTGCTTAAAAGTCAAGTGATGCATTTCAAGTTCAAACTCATTCAAGTTTATTCAAATAAATAATTTTAATTAAAATACTACAAGTCAATTATTACCATAATAAAGTTTATTTGACTAGTATAAAAAGCTATAAAACAAAAAATATTCCTAAAGTGCATAGGTCAAATGTTTCATAAACAAATATTTTATTATTTGCGCTAAGCATTGCTACGCATACATACGCACGCCTAAGTTGGCTGCAGTAAAAAAATGATTTTGTGGTTTAGTAAATAAAGCATTACATAACCAACAAATTAATTGTTTCATTTGCATAAGCGCATTTAATTAGAAGTATTATGAGCAGGTTGTAAATAAATAAAAAACAAATACTGTATTTAAACATGAAATTCGAATAAATTTATTTAGTGCTCTCTTGAATTTTTCAGGAAGTAGTTATTCTCTTAAAACTAAAACATATGACATATTTATT
>CAXKVI010000316.1:10000-12500 GCA_964058755.1 Campiglossa producta
GGATCCAAAAATAATCACAGACATTGCACCCTTTCAAACGGATTTTCGCATCGTCAACTTGTGGCATAATTCCAGCTGGCAAGTCGATCCAAAATTTCCATTCTATGAACCGCGTATCAATATTGGTCTTTGCTTACCCAGCGCATGCTCGGTCGCTGAAATAGCACAACTAATGGCAATTTATGTCGAAGATGATTTGTTTGTAGCCAATGATGTTTACAACTTGCGTCTGCGTGTCGAGAGTGTTAAAGATCTGGAAATGAGACCGGGTTTCTTTAAGCGACCATCAATGGTGATATTTTTGTCTTCAGTTTTTGTGACGCTACTTTTAACATTTTTAGCGTTAGGAAGACGCATGAAAAGGAATAGCGTGGAGATTGCTGCAACTGAGAGTGAAGAAAAATCGGCGGCTCAAGCTGAGAAGAAGCTCGAAGTGGACGCACAGTTGGCGGGCAATGGTTTTATTGATTGTTTTGATATACAAAATAATTGGGAAATGTTGTTTCCTAAGTCTGAGGGAGCGCAAGCAGGCGGAAATGCGGCCTTTCCAGCTGTGAATGGACTACGTTTCTATGGTGCAATGGGCGTGGTGTTGTTTCATTTACTTTGTCTTTCCTACTTGTCAACGAGCACTAAAACGGGACAATACCAAGCTATTAGTAATCTGGGAAATTTCGAAATCTTTGTGGATTTATTTTTTACAATGAGGTAAGTTTTGAAATAGGGTAATAACAGAACTATCTTAGAGCTAAATACTTTGATGGTAGTACTGGAACTAGAACTCAATATCAATGCAATGATTTCAAACCATTTTTTGTTTTTTTTTGTTTGCAGTGGCTTTCTACAAACATATCACTTCTTCCGTAATGCCAAAACTATTGAAGTCATACGTAAAAGCAGTTTGACGCAGAGTGCGAAAATGGTGCTTCTTTACGTATTTCACCGTATAATAAGGTAAGTTTGAAAAAAAAAAACGAAATGATGTCCAAACAGTGCTAGAAATTAAAAATCGATAAGTGAACGTAAATCGAAGATAGTACAAAATTTGATAACAGCACTAAAAAGGCGTCAGCTGGATGAAGGTGATGTGATATCAGTAACTTATGTGATGTGACATCTTCCTCACTAAGTGATGTAATATTAGAAATTCGTCTGATGTAGCATCTTCCTCATCAGGTGATGTTATATTAGTATTTCGTATCATGTTTCATTCTACTCACCAGGTGATGCCATGTCAATAACTTTTATGGTGTGATAGCAATAATTCGTATGATGTGACATTGTAATCACCAGGTGATGTGCTATCAATAAGTCGTATGATGTGACATTTCTCTCACCAGGTGATGTTATATCAGTAATTTATATGATGTGACATCCTCCTCACTAAGTGATGTAATATTAGAAATTCGTATGATGTAACATCTTCCTCATCAGGTGATGTTATATTTGTAATTCGTATCGTGTGACATTCTGCTCACCAGGTGATGCCATCAATAACTTTTCTGGTGTGATAGCAATAATTCGTATGATGTGACATTCTTCTTACCAGGTGATGTAATATCACCAATTTGTATGATATGATAACAATATCATCAATAAGTCGTATGATGTGACATTTTAATTACCAAGTGATTTGATGTCAATAATTCTTATGATGTAACAATCTCCATACGAGGTGATGTGATATCAATAATTCTTATGATGTGATATTCTCCTTACCAGGTGATGTGATATTCTCCTTACCAGGTGATGTGATATTCTCCTTACCAGGTGATGTGATATCTATAATTCTTATTGTGTGACATTCTCCTTACCAGGTGAAGTGGTATCAATAAGTCGTATGATGTGACATTTTAATTACCAAGTGATGTGATATCAATAACTCTTATGATCTGACATTCTCCTTACCAGGTGATGTGATATCAATAGTTCTTATGATGTGACATTTTGCTCACCAGGTGATGTTATATCAGCAATTTGTATGATATGATACTGCTCTCACCACGTGATGTGATATCAGTAATTTGCATGATGTGACAACGCTCTAACCACATGTTGTGATATCAGTAATTTGCATGATGTGACAACGCTCTAACCACATGATGTGATATCAGTAATTTGTATGCTTATTAGATTATGTGATATCATTTGTTTGTTTAATGTGACATTCTCCTCACCTGGTGATGTAATGTCAATCTTCCTCCTCAGATATAATATTAGTAATTCGAATGATGTGACATCCTCCTTACCAGGTGATGTGAAATCGGTCATTTGTATGTTGTGATATTGCTCGCACCAGGTGATGTGATATCAGTAATTTGTATGTTGTGACATTGCTCGCATCAGTTGATGTGCTATCAGGAATTTATATGAAAATATCTTATCAAAAAAAGTTTGGAAAAAAAAAATTTACAAAAGTGAAAATCTTTTATCCTGACTTAAAATTAGTTCGCCTTCAAGAACGTTCTCTGATTATTACCACAACTAGTTAATTAAATTA
>CAXKVI010000316.1:17500-27500 GCA_964058755.1 Campiglossa producta
TGCGCAGGATGGGATGTGTAGTTAAGTGAGCTTGAATGTGTCTCGTGAAGGATGTGGGGTTTTATATTTTATAATTTTTGACAGTAATTTTCTATATTTGAATATATTTATATATTTTTGTAGATTTTTATGTAGTTTTTATTTGAAACCAAAAATAAACAAATGTAGAGAAATAAGGCAGAACTGATTTCCATCCTGAAGTAGGAACGATACTTTCTGTTTAAGGAAAGTTATCTGAAAGTTCGAATTCGTCAGAAAATCAATTCCTATTTTATTTTGTACCATTTGGTTTTGTTCTATTTTTTTTTTTTTTGTTTTTGGTTTAATGATTTTAGTCTTTTTTTATTTTATTTCATTTTTTTTAATTTTTTTTTATTTTTTTTTATATAATTTAATTTTTTTTTTGTTTATTTAAAATTTTCCTATTTTATTTATTTTTAATTTTTTTTTACTTTTTTTTTTTATTCTCTTTTTATTTTATCTTATTTCGTTTTTCTAATTTTTTTATTTTTTTTTTTTCATTTTATTATTTTTTTCTATTTGGTTTTACTTCTTCTTATTTTCTCTAATCTTCTTTCATTTATTTTTTCTTTTTAATTTTATTTTTTTATTTCATTTTGTTCTATTTTATTTTATTTTATTTTATTTTATTTTATTTTATTTTATTTTATTTTATTTTATTTTATTTTATTTTATTTTATTTTATTTTATTTTATTTTATTTTATTTTATTTTATTTTATTTTATTTTATTTTATTTTATTTTATTTTATTTTATTTTATTTTATTTTATTTTATTTTATTTTATTTTATTTTATTTTATTTTATTTTATTTTATTTTATTTTATTTTATTTTATTTTATTTTATTTTATTTTATTTTATTTTATTTTATTTTATTTTATTTTATTTTATTTTATTTTATTTTATTTTATTTTATTTTATTTTATTTTATTTTATTTTATTTTATTTTATTTTATTTTATTTTATTTTATTTTATTTTATTTTATTTTATTTTATTTTATTTTATTTTATTTTATTTTATTTTATTTTATTTTATTTTATTTTATTTTATTTTATTTTATTTTATTTTATTTTATTTTATTTTATTTTATTTTATTTTATTTTATTTTATTTTATTTTATTTTATTTTATTTTATTTTGTTTTATTTTGTTTTATTTTGTTTTATTTTATTTTATTTTATTTTATTTTATTTTATTTTATTTTATTTTATTTTATTATTATTTTTTTCTATTTGGTTTTACTTCTTCTTATTTTCTCTAATCTTCTTTCATTTATTTTTTCTTTTTAATTTTATTTTTTTATTTCATTTTGTTCTATTTTATTTTATTTTATTTTATTTTATTTTATTTTATTTTATTTTATTTTATTTTATTTTATTTTATTTTATTTTATTTTATTTTATTTTATTTTATTTTATTTTATTTTATTTTATTTTATTTTATTTTATTTTATTTTATTTTATTTTATTTTATTTTATTTTATTTTATTTTATTTTATTTTATTTTATTTTATTTTATTTTATTTTATTTTATTTTATTTTATTTTATTTTATTTTATTTTATTTTATTTTATTTTATTTTAATTTATTTTATTTTATTTTATTTTATTTTATTTTATTTTATTTTATTTTATTTTATTTTATTTTATTTTATTTTATTTTATTTTATTTTATTTTATTTTATTTTATTTTATTTTATTTTATTTTATTTTATTTTGTTTTATTTTATTTTATTTTATTTTATTTTGTTTTATTTTATTTTATTTTATTTTATTTTATTTTATTTTATTTTATTTTATTTTATTTTCTTTTGTTTTATTTTATTTTATTTTATTTTAATTTATTTTATTTTATTTTATTTTATTTTATTTTATTTTATTTTATTTTATTTTATTTTATTTTATTTTATTTTATTTTATTTTATTTTATTTTATTTTATTTTATTTTATTTTATTTTATTTTATTTTATTTTATTTTATTTTATTTTATTTTATTTTATTTTATTTTATTTTATTTTATTTTATTTTATTTTATTTTATTTTATTTTATTTTATTTTATTTTATTTTATTTTATTTTATTTTATTTTATTTTATTTTATTTTATTTTATTTTATTTTATTTTATTTTATTTTATTTTATTTTATTTTATTTTATTTTATTTTATTTTATTTTATTTTATTTTATTTTATTTTATTTTATTTTATTTTATTTTATTTTATTTTGTTTTATTTTGTTTTATTTTATTTTATTTTATTTTATTTTAATTATGTTTTTTTATTTTATTTTATTTTATTTTATTTTATTTTATTTTATTTTATTTTATTTTATTTTATTTTATTTTATTTTATTTTATTTTATTTTATTTTATTTTATTTTATTTTATTTTATTTTATTTTATTTTATTTTATTTTATTTTATTTTATTTTATTTTATTTTATTTTATTTTATTTTATTTTATTTTATTTTATTTTATTTTATTTTATTTTATTTTATTTTATTTTATTTTATTTTATTTTATTTTATTTTATTTTATTTTATTTTATTTTATTTTATTTTATTTTATTTTATTTTATTTTATTTTATTTTATTTTATTTTATTTTATTTTATTTTATTTTATTTTATTTTATTTTATTTTATTTTATTTTATTTTATTTTACTTTATTTTATTTTATTTTATTTTATTTTATTTTATTTTATTTTCTTTTGTTTTATTTTATTTTATTTTATTTTTTTTTTATTTTTTTTTTAGATTTTTTTTATTTCGATTAAAAAAATATCTAAAACCCTACTATGCCTCAAAACGGCACCCAAATTTCTCTTGCATTACGTCACGTTAACAAACCAATTTCAACGACAACGCCAAGTCAGGTAATTGTAATGGAAAAATACGCTAGACTGCATTTTCTTTGCCTGCAGTGCACATTTCCGTAGCAACAAGCTGACATTTGCTAACAGCAAGAAAACCAATCTTAACAGCCTTATTTTGCCTTGACTCACTTACAAAGCAAGCAAACAGGCAATGCTAAGTACGTTGGCTGCGTGTTGTATGTTGCTCCAAGTGTGGCGAAATTAGTTAAAGTAACCGAAGCCGAAATGTATTCATTGTAGCGTGAAATGCGCAAATCTCAGCAGAGGCAGAAAAAAATGTTAAAATGGGTTAACTGAAACGTGAAGTGAGTAAAGACGTAGTAAAAAAATAGAAAGATAAAAGAATGGTTCAAATATAGGGGGGTTTTTGTTTTTTTTTTTACTTTGTGAATAAGTTTATTTAAATGGTTTTAAAAACGATGGCAAAAACAGGTTGAGTAGTTGACACTTATTTCAGAAGGTTGTGTTACGCCTATTTCATTTAAATACGCGTTGAAGGGTTGTCGCTTTCAGCATCAGCCAGAGGGCAATTTCGTTGGGAAAGAGTTTCACATAAGATTTTATTATTTTTTTCTTTTATTTTTTTTTTTCGTTTCTTCTATTCACCTTTTTTGTTGGTCATCGAACCAAGAACCAAGGGGATTAGGAATTTCTAAGCCCGCAGTGTGTACCTCTTACACCAAGCTGCGTTGAGATTATTGCTAGCTTATATCCATCATGTTCACTTAGTATGTATTCATTTTATTTTTGTTTGTTTGTTTTTATACTACCTTATCGACAACTAGAGCGACATCAATCGACCGCCATTTATACTAGCAGTGTCAAGGATTATAGTGCACCCCGTGATCATTTTTACTGACAGCTGCAGCTTATTTTCACAGGGTGGCTTTTTTCGCTGTGTCCTGCGATTAATATGTATGTATGTTATGAGTTTGTGGTCATTAATTTGAGAATCTTTGAAACTTTGGTGGACTTTTGACCGTTTGTGAATAATTTTTCTTAAATTATTCTATGTTTTTATTATTAGTGAACAAGATGGAAAAGTAACAACAATTACAAGCTACCATGATTACGTAATTATTTTATTTTATTTTATTTTATTTTATTTTATTTTATTTTATTTTATTTTATTTTATTTTATTTTATTTTATTTTATTTTATTTTATTTTATTTTATTTTATTTTATTTTATTTTATTTTATTTTATTTTATTTTATTTTATTTTATTTTATTTTATTTTATTTTATTTTATTTTATTTTATTTTATTTTATTTTATTTTATTTTATTTTATTTTATTTTATTTTATTTTATTTTATTTTATTTTATTTTATTTTATTTTATATTATTTTATATTATTTTATTTTATTTTATTTTATTTTATTTTATTTTATTTTATTTTATTTTATTTTATTTTATTTTATTTTATTTTATTTTATTTTATTTTATTTTATTTTATTTTATTTTATTTTATTTTATTTTATTTTATTTTATTTTATTTTATTTTATTTTATATTATTTTATATTATTTTATTTTATTTTATTTTATTTTATTTTATTTTATTTTATTTTATTTTATTTTATTTTATTTTATTTTATTTTATTTTATTTTATTTTATTTTATTTTATTTTATTTTATTTTATTTTATTTTATTTTATTTTATTTTATTTTATATTATTTTATTTTATTTTATTTTATTTTATTTTATTTTATTTTATTTTATTTTATTTTATTTTATTTTATTTTATTTTATTTTATTTTATTTTATTTTATTTTATTTTATTTTATTTTATTTTATTTTATTTTATTTTATTTTATTTTATTTTATTTTATTTTATTTTATTTTATTTTATTTTATTTTATTTTATTTTATTTTATTTTATTTTATTTTATTTTATTTTATTTTATTTTATTTTATTTTATTTTATTTTATTTTATTTTATTTTATTTTATTTTATTTTATTTTATTTTATTTTATTTTATTTTATTTTATTTTATTTTATTTTATTTTATTTTATTTTATTTTATTTTATTTTATTTTATTTTATTTTATTTTATTTTATTTTATTTTATTTTATTTTATTTTATTTTATTTTATTTTATTTTATTTTATTTTATTTTATTTTATTTTATTTTATTTTATTTTATTTTATTTTATTTTCTTTTATTTTATTTTATTTTATTTTATTTTATTTTATTTTATTTTATTTTATTTTGTTTTATAGTAAATTATTTTTTTCTTTTATTTGGACTTATTTTATTGTATCTTTTTTTGTTTTTGGCTATTTGCTTTCAAACTTAATTCAACTATAGTGCAAGATATTTTATTTAAAAGTTGCGTATACGCCATGGTCAACCATGCTTTCCACCACACAATTGCGAGATGCGCTCGATAAAACATAGCGAATAAAAACAGTTGGAGCACGCCAACAAGCCTCCGAGACATTTCATGATATCATCTCTCAATGCACAATGCAATAGTGCTTGATAAAATTTAATAAATTTGAATTTTTTTTTTTTTTATTAATTGTGTGAATATAGAGAATGTCTCTACACTGAGTGCTTGCACATAAATAGTGTGAAAACAAAAGCGGAAACATTTGTTTGCATTCAGGCCCATTGTTTGCAGATTGCAATTGTTATACAATATTTACAAATGTAATTGTGTAAACGCGTTAATGTTTATATGAATGTGTAATGGTTCGTATGCATAGATACATTTATACATATTGAGCATGCACTGGAACCTAGCCGAAGGTTGTATTTGTGAGATGCAGTCGAAGTTAACTAAAATTTTTCATAATGATGCCAGTTGCATTTGCCAATCACTCACCATATGGCCAAGCTGATACAAAATTTAAATTTGGTAAACTTTTTGAAACAGTTAGCGTAACGAACTCGGTTTCCAAATATAAGTCGTTTACTTGACAAACCGAATCCGGTGCCGAATACTCGGCCAGACTTTAGCAACTACACATGTATATATGTATGTGTCGACAAGTGTGTCCTCTTACAGTGAACAATAGCATAAGCACATACTCGTATAACTAACGAAGTGTCATGAGTGGTGTGATTTTATAACTTTATATGCAACTATGTAGATTTAATTGGATTTAATTGCCGTTGTCGGCATATTGTGATTTACATACCAACTGTTACGAGAACAATACGCAAACATAGTGGAAATGGAATATTAATTTCATAGTTTATATGAAAATAAAAACAAAAATTTGAAAAAAATTTTTATATGCATATCTGAATAGGCGGATGTGAAATAATTGCTCTAAATTTAGTAAAAAGAAAAGAGTGCTGGTTTTGCATTTTATACATTTTTGCTAAATGAAGCTTGTTGTTACTCTCTGTGTTTTATTTTATTTTATTTTATTTTATTTTATTTTATTTTATTTTATTTTATTTTATTTTATTTTATTTTATTTTATTTTATTTTATTTTATTTTATTTTATTTTATTTTATTTTATTTTATTTTATTTTATTTTATTTTATTTTATTTTATTTTATTTTATTTTATTTTATTTTATTTTATTTTATTTTATTTTATTTTATTTTATTTTATTTTATTTTATTTTATTTTATTTTATTTTATTTTATTTTATTTTATTTTATTTTATTTTATTTTATTTTATTTTATTTTATTTTATTTTATTTTATTTTATTTAATTTTTTATTTTTTTTAATTTTTTTTTATTTTATTTTATTTTTATTTTTATTTTTATTTATTTTTTTTATTTTCTTATTTTATTTTATTTTATTTCATTTCATTTCATTTCATTTCATTTTATTTTATTTTATTTTATTTTATTTTATTTTATTTTATTTTATTTTATTTTATTTTATTTTATTTTATTTTATTTTATTTTATTTTATTTTATTTTATTTTATTTTATTTTATTTTATTTAATTTTATTTTATTTTATTTAATTTTATTTTATTTTATTTTATTTTATTTTATTTTATTTTATTTTATTTTATTTTTATTTTATTTTATTTTATTTTATTTTATTTTATTTTATTTGATTTTATTTGATTTCATTTTATTTTATTTTATTTCATTTTCTATTTTCTTAAACAAACGATCTGGCAATTACGATACATTGTAAGTATATGCCATAAAGGCTAGGAAAAAAAAAATAAATTATCAAAAAAGAAAAAGAGTATCCCGTTCGTATACAAATAAATAAACAAAAAAAATTCAACACCCAAAAAACACACTTCCACACATTTGCATGAGCTCCAAATTCAATCATTTGTCTTTTGCTTATTTTTTTCCATATTTTTCCTTGCTTTCACACAGTTTTTGGATCACTTGAATATAAATTGTATAGCAAAATTCAAAATTGTTGGTGGTTTGCTCATATATGTTGCGCGTATGTATGTATGTGTTAATGTAGCACACATATTTCAACTGCCATCACTACAAGACACGTCCTAGCGATGTGCTGTCAAAAATAACAAAAACAAAGCACTTTAGTTGGCAAGAGTGTGACAGTCATCAGTAACAAATCAGCGTGTTATCATTTTTCACTTCACAAAGTGCATAAAATTCACTAAAGCCAACGACATGAGGAAGCAATGGAGCGTATATTATGTATTGTTGAAGACATTTTTGTTTGTGTCTGTGTGTGTGTATATGTGCAGGAATGTACGTCTATGCCAACGTTGGTAGACAGTGTAATGATAAATGTCCTAGATGATGTGGTAGCTTTGTTTTTAAGCGTAGCTTATTTAAAATGCAGGGAAATTCCTTTATTTCAAGATGAACTAACAAATTCATAAAAAACCTGTCAGTAGATGACTTGAATTTCTTTGTTCAAGGAGAAAAATTCGAGCGAGCTTCCTTTTCACTTTTGCCAAATATTTTGAAATACCGCTCGTTGTTTGCTAGTGAGCTACGGAGCAAACCACTTTCAAAGCCATGATAATGCCCTCAACGGCTTTGATCGTTGGCCGCAATGCACTTAGATAGCCATCAATCGCGTATCATTTGACTGATTGTTTTTGCTTCATTAAGAATAAGGTTGGGAAAAGTTTCTGACCGACATTCAACTGGGAATGGCCAGAGCGATTCTTTTATGTGCAGTCCAAGCAGCTCACTACGTTCGCGACGTATCCTCTGGATAGCCACTGAACATCCGTTCGGTGGAGATCTGATGTGAGAAGGCGATAACCTGTCAGGCGACAAACCTGTCAGGCGGCTCGCTATATAAATGTGTAACTTAAATCCAACTCCCCGAGAAACAGGTTGTGCGTAGGGTTTGGGACCCACCATTTTAAACAAAATTCGGACGGCCAAAATCGCCTAGGCGGTTAAAGGCTATTTTAAGTAAGTAAGTAAGTAAGGATAAGGTTGGACAGGTCTACTTCAACACCTATTTATAAGTTGGAAACTGCAGCACATTGCAGATGAAGGTTATAAATCACGACTCACTCTCTTTAGACGAGAGTCGATTAATATTCACAGGGTGACTAAAACGTTCGTTTATTCTCTTATGATGGATTTGGTGTATCGTGAAAATCTGTCTACAATGAAATTTGGTCTTTGTTGTTGTTGTTGTTAGCTACACAAATATTCTCCGAAGGTTTTGGGGGGTGATGTCGAAATTGAGCGTCCATGGCCGGATATGAACCCAGTACGCTACGGTACTCCCTTGCAGTACTGCCCGACTGCCTTGGAAGCGATTTGGTATGAGGAGTGGCTCACTCTCTGTAGATGCCAGTCGATTAGTTTAAAACGTTGGCTGTTTATTCTCTTATCATGGATCTTCTCCAAGATTTGTTGTATCGTGAAAATCTGTCGACAATGAAATTTGGTCTTTGTTATTGTTGCCGTTGTTGTTGTTGTTGTTGTTGTTCTTGTTGTTGTTGTTGTTGTTGTTGTTGTCGTCGTCGTTGTTGTTGTTTATTGTCGTTGTTCTTGTTGTTGTTGTTGTTGTTGTCGTTGTTGTTGTTCTTGTTGTTGTTGTTGTTGTTGTTGTTGCCGTTGTTGTTGTTGTTGTTGTTGTTGTTGTCGTTGTTGTTGTTGTTGCTGTTGTTGTTGTTGTTGTTGTTGTTGTTGTTGTTGTTGTTGTTGTTGTTGTTGTTGTTGTCGTCGTCGTTGTTGTTGTTGTTGTTAACGACAAAAATATTCCCCGAAGGTTTTGTGAAGTGATGTCGAAACTGTGCTTGCTGGATATGACCAGTGGAACCTTCTAGGTCGTGACATTCCTCCATCCGTAAGGAAGAAGAAGATGGGTAATGAGAGGTGAGAGGCATCATATCCGTAGATCAAGCATCGAGTCAGCACGTCATTACCTTTGTGCATATTAGTCGCCTCTTACGAGCAGTATGCCTACCTCCGCCATATTTTAAACCCCTACCCGCAGGCGTCACTTTGGTCTTTCGCACAATGCGCTGAATAGATCTTTAAACGCTATTTTAGTTTAAGGCATAGATAGTTTAGTTAGAGGTGAGTTCCCCAGTAAATATCGTTTAGAGTTTTTTTTGAATAGCTCTACAAACATCATTGATTTTTATTTTTCCCTCCATAAAAAAAACCCCCTATTCTTAGTCAACATAACCCACATTGTTCCTTAACGCAATCAGCTTGTCATTAATTTTGCTGCATCATTAAGCAGCTCACACAACAACATAAACACAAGCTTATATGAAACACATATCCCCCCGCCCGGTAACATAAGAAAATCACTCACGCTCAAATACATAAGCATTTATGGAAACAAGCAGATGCACCAAATTGTCAACTTACATCTACATAGCTGGTTTATCTAAAGACACATCAAATGTATTATGTTGAGCTTGAGCACGCATGGCGCACAATAAATGGGGCAGCAAATAATAAAAGCACACATACATACATAATCACATAATAAAAGCATAAATGAAAGTACATGCATACATATGAAAATATTCACTTTCGCCATCTCAACCAAACTTCATTCATTTGAAACATGCAACAGCGCTCTTTAACCAAATGAACATTAAAGTCACAGTTAAGCACAATGTGATAATATCATTCTCATACTAATCAACGCAATATTGTTGTAATTCCTTTGTCTTTGCTTTTACAGCTTCTGAAATATGATGCTTTTTTGGTTA
>CAXKVI010000316.1:37500-40000 GCA_964058755.1 Campiglossa producta
AGTACACACTAAACTTCCACATCACTACCTACTCTTCTGCTGCTTCTTGCCAGCCTTTTGGACCATTTTTTGAGCCTTTATTTGCTCTTCCGGAAATTGCGGTTAAATAACAACATTTGGCTATTCATAATTTATGGCCTTCAAGATGAATTTTCTTCAAAAGCTTTTTGCAAGGCTTCCCTTTAGCCAAGACTTTGGTATGATGGCCGACAGCAACTGTTACTTTCTTTGACTTTTCAAAAAGGAAATAGGCTATGGGGAGAAGTTTTTTGTTTGCTATTGTTGCAAAAAATTCTGCATGCAACAAAAACACGCCAACAAGCCAGACAAGTGTAGAGAAGAAGTTTAAAACGAAAATCAACAGCACGTTGCCATGACCACTTTTAAAGTTTAAAAGAAAATCAGAATAATTTGATTCTCGCAAATTTTCCCTATCGAAACTGGGCGTGGTCGGGAAGCGATATGACGCTAGCCAAATTCAGTTCTCAGCCATTCAAAGAAGTAAAAAAGGTCTTCCTTTCATTACCAAAATGAACGATAAGAAACTAGTATTAAGTTCAGGTGATATGACAGATAGATCAAATCAGAATCATACTATGGGTGATAAAAAGAAATGTTATGTTGCATGTCGAGTTCAATCCCAGATATGTATATCACATCATAATAGACAAATCTCAAACGATGTCACATCATATTCAATCATACTATGATTTGCAGGTGATATGACAGATAGATCACATCAGAACCATACTATGGGTGATAAAAATAAATGTTATATTGAATGTCAAGTACAATCACAGATATATCACATCATAATAGACAAATCTCAAACAATATCACATCATATCCGATCATACTATGACTTCCAGGTGATGTGACAGATCACATCAGAACCATACTTTGGGCGATAGTAGAAAATTTTATGTTGAATGTCAAATTCAATCACAGATATATCACACCATAATACACAAAGCTCAAACGATATCACATCATATCCAACCATAGTATGAGCTTTATAAAAAAGCAATACGGATACATATATCACATCACAACAGGAAAAGGTCATACGATATCAAATAATATCGAACCATACTAGGGGCCATAATTAAAAAGGTTATGCTGACTGCTAAACTCAGATTATATCACATCATAGCCGCAGAATCTAATACGATATCACATCATAGGTATAGGCTATCTTGAATGTTAAGTTCAGATCATATTACAAATAAATCATATCATAACTGAAAAACCTCATTTGACATCACACCATATCAAGCGACCTGTTGCCGTTGCTCTAACAGCTGTAATAATTGTCGATTTATAATATCGATTAATGATGAAAAAATTCTACAATACACAATAAAAGATAAATATATAGCTTTTGTAATGACAGAGAGACGCCTCTGTTGTCAATTTCAATGATGTAAATTTATTACTTGGAACGCCTAAAATATGTAAAGAGGCTTAAATTAAATTCTTTGAAAACACGGTCGAATGTTCTTTTACGGGAATTTTTCGTCTAACCTTTCTAAGAATTTAATAAAAATTAAATTTAAAAATAAATCGAATAAAGAAACAAATTATGCTTGAAATCCCCTAACGCATTTCTTTTTGTCATTTTATATCTTTGTTTGTATTTTTGTATACAGACTTTAACATCCGGCTATGAAAAAAAAATACAATAAAAATTTAGTAGCCAAAAACCGGACAAACAACAGGAAGTTCACTAAGTGATTCATTACTTTTTTCATTCATTGTTTGTTTGGTAGCACAATGACCTAATTTCAGCTGAAATTATTTACGCATACAAACGTACATATATACAATTCTACGAATATAAACCAAGAGCAAAGCCGTTTGGCGCAAGGACATACGAAGCTGTTATTTATTTGGTTGCGTTGGCTATTATTTGCTTAACTTCCGTATATAGTGTGTAAATATGTATAACATTATTCAGAGTGCCAACATAACTCTCAAAAAAATTATTCTTCAAGGTGCAAGGATCCTGCATACAAAGTATCTATATGATATCTGAAAATTTCATTTTTTGAATAAAAAAATATATACTCGAAGTTATTCTTCGGTTGTTTTGGAACTCCGGTATACTCACACATGTATGTCGTTCATATTTGTATGTAAATATATATGTAAAGGGCTAGTTGTATCATTAATTGGCACAATTTTAGTGCTATGTTAAACACAAGCAAATTATGGTGTATGTATATGTGACTATGTGTTTAACATTAAATAAATAGTACGTAGTAAAAAAAGTAATCGCCTGAATGCTACGAAATGAAAGCGAAAACGGAAGTGACAGCGAACAGGGAAACGGAAATGTGTTTTTGTTAGTGATTAATGGCTTGAAAGGCACGAGGTTATAGTGGTATACGTGTCCAGGGAGGTGTCATAGTGGCATATGCCTAACAAAATAGTTTGGTAGAGATACGGAAAGAATGACAGAAAACCGATAATATCAAATACAATGAAAAATAAAATAAAC
>CAXKVI010000316.1:50000-53126 GCA_964058755.1 Campiglossa producta
AGTTGACTCCATATGCCAACATTGACGTCATACCAAGCAAACCCCCGTAAAACATTTTGAATCAACAATTTTTCAATATAGCCAAAAGCACTTTGCTCCGTAAATATTCAACCCAAAATACGAAAATATGCAAACTATTTATTTAAACATTCATCTACTTATATTTTTATTTATATAAAAATATTGGCCCTGACCTGATCACGAACAAAAGCTGATTCACTTTCAACCGCCCTTTTGCATAGTTTGCATAAAATTCATTCAATAGATAAAAGCAGCAACAAGAACAACAGTAACTGAACTGAAGAAGCACAATCAGCAGCTAAAGGCAAAATAAATACAATAAAGCAACGTCAAAACAGTTTTTCCATGCGCCACTTCCACTTCGCATTCGATGATTTTGATCGTTTTGGCAATCAACTTGATACTATTTTACTAAGCAAAAAAAGGCTAACAACAATAGCAACAACAACACAAAATAATAACAGCTAGTTAGCTATATATAAAGTGCTATACAGACACACAAGGGCAATAATGCCCAAAAGCGTTGAACACTTTATGAATAGCTGGTTTTGATGGACGTGCTACGCGGGTGGTTGACAAGATGAAAGCGCTGTGTGTATGTGGCTGTGTGTGTACATGTAAGTAGTGGTAACATGCATTACAAAAATGTGAACAATAGCAGAGTGCGCAAAATGAAAGTAATTTTCAATGGAAGTTGAAGTGGGGTGGGAAGGTCGAATGGTTTTCATTGAATTAAAAGAAAATTCAGAACTATGATGGATGTGAAATTGTTTAACTTTTGCTGCTATGCAACCCAAGGTTGACGTAGAGCTTTCAGAGCCGTAGGTGGTGTTTAACAAGAGAATGAGGGAGGCTATACACGGAATCACTATAAGTGCTTTACTTAATATTGTGAGGCTGTGAAGTTCCAATATAAAGTGTTGTTGTAGTGATAGGAAAACATGAAAAGCCAACAATTTTAACTCGCATTGAGTTGCACCCGCGCCAGTTGACTTTTAAGTGAAAGTTCAATTGAATTTCATTTTTGGCAGATTTCAACTATCGAACGCACAAAATGAAAGTCAGTTAGGGCGGAAACTTTTGATTTGTGATTTTGGGAAAGTTAAACTGACTACAAAACTGTATAGACACACTCAGTGGACTTCAAGGCCGCTTAGACTGTTTTCTAAGGCATCGATAAATACTTTTCAAAGGTCAATGAGCAGATTTTTGTCAATAAATAAAATTTTTTAATTAAAGGCGAAATAAAATATTTCGTACAAAACTGTCTAGCCCAAAATTTGCATTCAAAAATATTAATTTCCACCTAAGCATCACTACTCAGGTTGCCCTATTTTTTATTTTATTTTATTTTATTTTATTTTATTTCATTTTTTTTTTTTTTTCATTTCATTTTATTTTATTTTATTTTATTTTATTTTATTTTATTTTATTTTATTTTATTTTATTTTATTTTATTTTATTTTATTTTATTTTATTTTATTTTATTTTGTATTATTTTATTTATTTTATTTATTTTTTTTTTATTTTTTTTTATTTTTATTTTATTTTATTTTATTTATTTTATTTTATTTTATTTTATTTTATTTTATTTTATTTTATTTTATTTTATTTTATTTTATTTTATTTTATTTTATTTTATTTTATTTTATTTTATTTTATTTTATTTTATTTTATTTTATTTTATTTTATTTTATTTTATTTTATTTTATTTTATTTTATTTTATTTTATTTTATTTTATTTTATTTTATTTTATTTTATTTTATTTTATTTTATTTTATTTTATTTTATTTTATTTTATTTTATTTTATTTTATTTTATTTTATTTTATTTTATTTTATTTTATTTTATTTTATTTTATTTTATTTTATTTATTTTATTTTATTTTATTTTATTTTATTTTATTTTATTTTATTTTATTTTATTTTATTTTATTTTATTTTATTTTATTTTATTTTATTTTATTTTATTTTATTTTATTTTATTTTATTTTATTTTATTTTATTTTATTTTATTTATTTTATTTTATTTTATTTTATTTTATTTTATTTTATTTTATTTTATTTTATTTTATTTTATTTTATTTTATTTTATTTTATTTTATTTTATTTTATTTTATTTTATTTTATTTTATTTTATTTTATTTTATTTTATTTTATTTTATTTTATTTTATTTTATTTTATTTTATTTTATTTTATTTTATTTTATTTTATTTTATTTTATTTTATTTTATTTTATTTTATTTTATTTTATTTTATTTTATTTTATTTTATTTTATTTTATTTTATTTTATTTTATTTTATTTTATTTTATTTTATTTTATTTTATTTTATTTTATTTTATTTTATTTTATTTTATTTTATTTTATTTTATTTTATTTTATTTTATTTTATTTTATTTTATTTTATTTTATTTTATTTTATTTTATTTTATTTTATTTTATTTTATTTTATTTTATTTTATTTTATTTTATTTTATTTTATTTTATTTTATTTTATTTTATTTTATTTTATTTTATTTTATTTTATTTTATTTTATTTTATTTTATTTATTTTATTTTATTTTATTTTATTTTATTTTATTTTATTTTATTTTATTTTATTTTATTTTATTTTATTTTATTTTATTTTATTTTATTTTATTTTATTTTATTTTATTTTATTTTATTTTATTTTATTTTATTTTATTTTATTTTATTTTTATTTTATTTTATTTTATTTTATTTTATTTTATTTTATTTTATTTTATTTTATTTTATTTTATTTTATTTTATTTTATTTTATTTTATCTTATTTTATTGTATTTTATTTTATTTTATTTTATTTTATCTTATTTTATTGTATTTTATTTTATTTTATTTTATTTTATTTTATTTTATTTTATTTTATCTTATTTTATTGTATTTTATTAAATGTTACTTCATTTTTTTTTTTTTAATTTTTTTTTTTTTTAGTATTTTATTAAGGTTGCCACCTATAACTTTTTTAAGGAAATAAGTCAACATGAGTATCAAATGAAAGCTATTTCACACGGTATTTTAACAAAAATATATCTGATTAGGGTTGCCACCTAACCCCATTTTTTTTTAATATCCACCCGAAGG
>CAXKVI010000317.1:5000-7500 GCA_964058755.1 Campiglossa producta
TTTCAGTATTGATTTCGAAAGTTTTTCTGAAGTTTTTTGAGATCATTTATGGAGATTATTTCGCACTTGTTTTTGGATGCCTTCTGGACTCTGGGATCATTGTTCTTGGGACCAATTCTGTTTTTTGGGATCTTTTCGGGGCTATTGCAGAATTTTTTTGGAATCATCTCGGCGTTGTTTTTGGAACTTTTTCAGGATCATTTCAGTATTAATTTCGAGACAACTTCTGGATAGTTTTCAGAGAAATTTCGGGTTTTTTCGATATGATTTTGGATCGTGTTTAGAAATTTTTTGGAACCACATCGAAACAGAAAATCTCAGGAAGGATCACAAAGAGTACCGAAATAGTCCCTGAAAAGTTATGAAACTATCAAAAGAAGTACCGAAGAGTATTCAAAGTCCCAAAATTACAAAAAAAAAAATCCGAAAAGTCCCGCAATAAAACATAGTCCTGAAATGGTTCCAAAAACGGGACGAAATTGTCCCAAAAAAGACGGTTCGATCCAAAGGCTCACGGAAAGGCTCTCAGCATTTTTTCAGTGTAAACTCAGCATCTTACCAACAGCTAAAAAGAAAGACAAAAATCTTTTTGTCTTCAAACTTTAAGACAACCGTAAATAATAATAAAGAATATTTCGCATTCGTTCTTGCGTGTCTCATTCGAATGCATCAACGTCACAATGCGAAGCAGAGTGGTCATTATGTTGTTGCTGTAGGTACTGCAACTTGGTTGGTATAACCAAGGGACTACATTGCCGATGTTGGCAATTTTCGATGTTGTACATTTGCCACTGTCAACATTGATACATACAAAACAAAAGAGACAAACAGATTTGTGTTGGGAGTGATTAAAAAAAAGGTAGTAAAAAAAGGTGTTGCTGTGCAGCAAAGGGTCACGCTTGTGTTGACAGGTACGCTGTGATTGTAATTGCATTTGTCATTCGTTTCGTTGAATGTGTCTTTAAATATGTAAATTTATTTTATGGTTGGAAGAAGGCTACTGTAACGAAAACTTATAGCAACATTTCTTGGAAAATGGTTTATGCGGAGAAAACAAAATATTTACCTTAAAAGACGTAGACAAGGCAGTTCGAGAAAAAGAAGAAATGCAGAAAACTAACAAATAAAATCAATTTTAATTTATTTGCTGCTGCAGCATACAACTGTAGCATTGTTTAATGAAAAATGACAGTGATTGCGGCAATACAAAAAAAAAAAAAAAAAACGAACAACAATTACGAGGCAGCCCACCCAGTGTGCAATATGAACTCTCGCTTCCTTGCTTTGCATTTTTTTTGCAATATTTGGTTGTAAGTAAATTGATTGATTAATGTTGTGTTTGAATTTTCATTGTACTTTAGAAGTTTTATTTTTTTCTTTTACTTATTCTTCTCCATATAAAATTCACACTTTTCAGTCAAGAACGGACAATGGTTTGATGGTTGTCAAGTTGAATATTTATCACATTTCATTACCAAAATTAACACAATGAACGGTGAGAGTATCAATTCCAACTACATGCGCTCATCAACAGCATCAGACACAACGTTCAATCATTCATTTACTTTTATAAGATTTTTTATGCTCACACATCACTTTCAATAAACAACTGACAGCGGTCGGTTGACTGTGATGCCTCAAAAAATAATATTGAAAAATTGCTGGAAAGCGAAATTTTTTATTCCTCATTGAGAGCACAAACATGTGCGCAAGAGACCCCAAAACAGAGAGAACAGTACTTCATGCTAAATGTACTCAAATAAAGTTCTCCGACTGGAACAGGCCGAGGCAGCTAGTGGAACAGTTGTGCGTAAATCTGAGAACCAAATTTAAACATCTCATTACGCTCTTAGTTTGGTATTTCGAACAATGAAATTGTTTCTGCGCTTGTGAGAGCGCTATGATCGCACTGACCAATCAATGAATGTCGTGCATTACTCTCAGTCGAGTTAGCAACACAAGATGTTGTCTCGGGGATTGCTAGTGAGCGACGGAGCAGATGTCATATTTTAATTGGTGTGCTGACTGTTCTTTCCCTAACACAAACTCAGTTACAATTTTGCTGGGACCTGGACTAGAACCTACTTTCTCAAGAGGCAGCTGGTGCATATGGACTCGGCTCTCTGACCTTTCAGTGGTCTCTGTATGAAATAGAGTTGCAAAGGAGAAGAGATAACAAATTTGTTAGACCTTTTTGGTCCTTTTAGCGTCCCAACAAGCTTGGTAGATCAACTATTACGGAGGACTTATCACAATACCTTGTAAAAAAGAAGCATGGAGGAGTTTATCCCTGCCACTTTGTATGGGATAAACTCTAGTCAGCTTTGTCTGTGGTTTAAACTTACAGGCCTAAATCGATCGCTCATTGTTCGAAAGGGTCAAACAAATGTACTTTTTTTTAAATATAACTCAGCCAATTTTGACAACTAACACATTTTCTCCGCTTTACCGTAACTGAATAGTATTGTCATCAATACTTGAACTGTCAGTGCTATGTGGC
>CAXKVI010000317.1:12500-45000 GCA_964058755.1 Campiglossa producta
ATTACATTTTTTTTCTTAGTTTTATTTTTTATATTAATTTTATTTACATTTTTCATTTTTTATTTTTAATTTATTTTATTTTTTGGTTTCATTTTTTATTTAATTTAATTTATTTGAATTATACTTTTTTTAATTTAATTTTATTTTGTTTAATTTAATTTTATTTTATTTAGTTATTTTAATATTAATTTATTTTATTTTTTGGTTTCATTTTTTTTTTTAGTTTAATCTAATTTTATTTTTTTATTTGATTGTTTTGCTTTTTATTTTATTTTATTTTATTTTATTTTATTTTATTTTATTTTATTTTATTTTATTTTATTTTATTTTATTTTATTTTATTTTATTTTATTTTATTTTATTTTATTTTATTTTATTTTATTTTATTTTATTTTATTTTATTTTATTTTATTTTATTTTATTTTATTTTATTTTATTTTATTTTATTTTATTTTATTTTATTTTATTTTATTTTATTTTATTTTATTTTATTTTATTTTATTTTATTTTATTTTATTTTATTTTATTTTATTTTATTTTATTTTATTTTATTTTATTTTATTTTATTTTATATTATTTTATTTTATTTTATTTTATTTTATTTTATTTTATTTTATTTTATTTTATTTTATTTTATTTTATTTTATTTTATTTTATTTTATTTTATTTTATTTTATTTTATATTATTTTATTTTATTTTATTTTATTTCATTTTATTTTATTTTATTTTATTTTATTTTTTTTTTTATTTTATTTTATTTTATTTTATTTTATTTTATTTTATTTTATTTTATTTTATTTTATTTTATTTTATTTTATTTTATTTTATTTTATTTTATTTTATTTTATTTTATTTTATTTTATTTTATTTTATTTTATTTTATTTTATTTTATTTTATTTTATTTTATTTTATTTTATTTTATTTTATTTTATTTTATTTTATTTTATTTTATTTTATTTTATTTTATTTTATTTTATTTTATTTTATTTTATTTTATTTTATTTTATTTTATTTTATTTTATTTTATTTTATTTTATTTTATTTTATTTTATTTTATTTTATTTAATTTATTTTATTTTATTTTATTTTATTTTATTTTATTTCAATTTATTTTATTTGACTTTACTATATTTTGTTTTATTTAATGTTATATAGGTTAATTCAATTTAATTTTATTTAATTTTATTTTTGTTAATTTTTATTTAAAATTTCCACTATAAACAATTTCTGTTAAAAAAAACGCACCCTTTACTGAGGTAACCCATACAAACATAAATATGCATAATAAATATTTATCCAGCTAGCAAGTCGCAGCATTGGCTACTTTGGTGCATAATAAAATACTAAATATGTACTTGGGGCTCAAACGCAAACATGGGAAGTCAAATGAAGCCAACAGCTGCTACGTAGCTTCAAGTAATCCATAGTAAATAAGAACTAAATAAGAACGTAAAAAAGTTGAAGCTTCGAAAGTAAAAGAGTGCTGTATGAACGGAAGCGCATAGTTTATGTTAGCTAACTTGGTTGAAGGCCACCACCACAGACCACCATCATGGTGACCGGTGCTGCGGCTAGCAACGTTGCACGCTAATAATGGGTTATCAGTTTGTTGTATATAACTAACCATAATTCAAATTAGCTATGAAACATAAATTTTGCTTTTCAACTCATCTTCTGCGTCTCATCAGCGCATGGGTTATGAGCGCACTCTTACTTATCTCACAGACCTAAGAAGATAATATATAATGACGCATAGTTAATTTATGCTTTAACCCACTCATTAGAGCTTATGCATTAGTTACTCTGCGTTATGCATTGCTTGGTTAGAGTGAGTGGAAATAAAATTAACTAATAAACTGCTTGCACGGAAATATTAGAGGAGTGGTGAAAGCATTTTATTACTCAAACGGCATATGCTCTTAGTAAAAAATGACTAATCTTTATAAAGAGTTTGCGAATACAGAGTTAAATAAATTAAATTAAAAAGTAACATAAATATACTTAAAAATAAAAAATAAAATGAAATTAAAAAAAAAAAAAAAATAAAATTAAGAAAAAAATAAAATAAAAAAGGGGAAAAAAATTAAATAAAATAATATCTACAATAAAATAAAATAAAATAAAATAAAATAGAATAAAAGAAAATAAAATAAAGTAAAATAGAATAATAAAATAAAATAAAATAAAATAAAATAAAATAAAATAAAATAAAATAAAATAAAATAAAATAAAATAGAATAAAAGAAAATAAAATAAAATAAAATAGAATAATAAAATAAAATAAAATAAAATAAAATAAAATAGAAGAAAATAAAATAAAATAAAATAAAATAAAATAAAATAAAATAAAATAAAATAAAATAAAATAAAATAAAATAAAATAAAATAAAATAAAATAAAATAAAATAAAATAAAATAAAATAAAACAAAATAAAACAAAATAAAACAAAATAAAATAAAATAAAATAAAATAAATTAACATAAAATAAAATAAAATAAAATAAAATAAAATAAAATAAAATAAAATAAAATAAAATAAAATAAAATAAAATAAAATAAAATAAAATAAAATAAAATAAAATAAAATAAAATAAAATAAAATAAAATAAAATAAAATAAAATAAAATAAAATAAAATAAAATAAAATAAAATAAAATAAAATAAAATAAAATAAAATAAAATAAATAAAATAAAATAAAATAAAATAAAATAAAATAAAATAAAATAAAATAAAATAAAATAAAACAAAATAAAATAAAATAAAATAAAATAAAATAAAATAAAATAAAATAAAATAAAATAAAATAAAATAAAATAAAATAAAATAAAATAAAATAAAATAAAATAAAATAAAATAAAATAAAATAAAATAAAATAAAATAAAATAAAATAAAATAAAATAAAATAAAATAAATAAAATAAAATAAAATAAAATAAAATAAAATAAAATAAAATAAAATAAAATAAAATAAAATAAAATAAAATAAAATAAAATAAAATAAAATAAAATAAAATAAAATAAAATAAAATGAAATAAAAATAAAATAAAATAAATTAAAATAATAAAATAAAATGAAAAAAAAAAAAAAAATAAAGTAAAATAAAAAAATAAAATAAAATAAAATAAAATAAAATAAAATAAAATAAAATAAAATAAAAAATAAAATAAAATAAAATAAAATACAATAAAATAAAATAACATAAAATAAAAGAAAATTTAAAGATTTAATAAAATCAATAAAAAAAATAAAAAATAAATTAAAGTAAAATAACAAAAAAAGGAAAGAAAAATTTAAATAACAAAACAAGAAATAACAAAAAAAAAATTAATAAAGTAAACGAAGAAAGCAAAAAGTCAAATATGAAATAAAAATAACAAAAAAATAATATTAAACAAAATAACACAAAAGAAAAAAAAAAAAATAAATTAAAAAGTAAATAAAATAAAATAAAGAATAAAATAAAAAATAAAAAAATTTAACAAATCAAGATAGATCAAAATTAAGTGAAATAAGATTCAAATAAAATGGAATGAAATAAAATATAAAAAATACGCCAAATAATATTTCGATATTAGGAGAAATCTACCGTGAACACATTTTACCGGTTGTCAGCACCTCACAAAATAATAGAGTTATGAAGATTCTTTAAGATATTCAGATCTCGTTAATCATAATCTTTTAATTTTTGTGTGCAGTCTCATGGACAATAAGTTTGTTTTTTTTCGATGTTTATTTCAATTCAAGTTTTTTAATAATTTTTTCTTACTACAGATTAATTGAGGTGCACAAAATTTGGCGTAACTAATTTTTGATTAATATGTCGTTTTTTTTTATATATTCATGCGTAACAAAGCAGCACAATACGATTTGTTACGCAATTATTTATGTTAATAATTCAATTCCTTTTCACCATTCTTTAAGCCTATTACCAAGATAATTTTTTTTTTAGCATTTTTTGCGTAAAATCATTCACACGCGTTCATATATAGTACATACATACTTTTCCACAGAGTGTTTATGAAACTGTGATTAAGTTATTTTCAATAATCTCGCAGCGCACAACATGCTTTGTGGTCTTTACAAAAATATAGACAAAAATCAGCATTGGCATTGGCCCACATTAATGCTGCGTAAAGAAACACGTCATTGGCTAATATAATGATGGTCAAGTTCAAATTTTGAGAATGTTTAGTTTGCTTATACCCCGCAATTATTTTTTTTTTTAGTATTTTTTTCGAATACTGGCAAGAACACTACTTCCTGTCGCCAGCAAACACAAAACAAGAAGAAAGAAAAAAATCTTGCTTATAATTTTAATGCTCAGAAAATATTTCAACACTCAACACCTTTGTAAATCCGCACACCTCTTCCCATTCCTTTAAATAATCCCCTTTTGCATCTTGAATTCCACCTGAAGAAGTGTAAATTTAATTCGCACGTTAAACACTTACCAAGCAATATTTATCATTACATCTTTTACTTGCGCTAACAACAACTAAGTCTAATTACAATTAAACGCTAATGCACGCATCCTTCAACAGCATTCACACACACACACACACACACACACACACAGGCACACTAACATATCGAAGCGAAGCAATGCGTTGCAAGATTTAATGAAGTACAATTATTCACTGATTTTTATCAAGTGCAAATGTAATTAAATGCATTTAAAAGAGGTGTACGTGTGTGTGTGTCAGTGTGTTTGTGTACGCGCGCAGTTGTAGAGCATGCCTCATTTCAAGTGATTCCGCAGCAAAAGTAGCAATCAAGGGACGATGTAGTAGATAAACGAGAAACTACATAAATTGTAGTAGAAGAGAAGAAAAGCTCAAGACAGTGGGAAGAAAAAAATTACGTACCTACTGTGAAGTGCTGAGAAAATGAAAGGAAGATGGTATATAGGTGCGTATGTATGTATGTGCTGTATGTAAGACTGAAATTCTGTGTCTGTAATTCAAGGGCGTCATAGTGACTCATCAAGGATGGATGTAATAGGATAAACGTTGAATTGAAAATAAGAGGTAATGAATTTTGCTAAATTGAGGTAATTATTTTAAATGCTATACGGCGGTTCTAGACTTGTTGAGTGTGCGAGTGATTGACGCAAGACTATGAAAACTTGAGTTTGAAATTCATTAAAATCTTGTATTAGTAAACAAATTTTCCAAAGTTTACTCGATCGTAAGGCTGAATTTCTGCCGTGGTTTTAATAAGGTATACTCCAGCTTCTCGCTACAAGGAGGCAATAAAGGTCTCAAAGTGCTCGATCGCAGCTGTTCGACACTTTTCTGCGAGTTGGCATTTAATTTGTTGACCGTGTTTCTAAATATTATGCCAGGCCGGTAGAAAATATCCCACCCTGCCACTTTTTATATTAAGTTTCTTTATTTGAGGCTCCTAACCTTTCTCAGCATCTTCTCTTTCCTATCGGTTTTTTTTTCGCTCATTTTAAGAATCTAAAGTTTCAAGCCGGTACTATCATTCATGCAATCTATTGCTTGTCCATTCTATTTCTTCCTTTTCCTTCACTTAGCTATCAGTTTACGTTTCTCTTCAGTCTCTTTATAGTTAAACTTAATCTTTCACTTTATTTGTTTACCCTGCCCGCATTCTCATCACGTTATTTCCATCAACTTTCCCCCCTACCCCTCCATTATGACTTGCCTGTGTTATGTTTTTAGTCTGCCGCTTCATATTTCCCTGACACCATCTCCACGTTTTCTTGCTTCCGTCTTGTGCCCAATATCCCTATCATATGACTCCCCAATCTGCGCTTCCTATTCCCAAAGCGACTAACTATATTTTAGTCGCTTTTAGAATAAGTGTCTATGATACCTTTAAAAACTCTATATCTAACCACAGTGATTGTAAAATAAAATGTCTTTCTCCTATACACTTTTTCGTTTGTTACTTAAGGTAACGATATACAGAAATTCCGTGAGCTTCATCAGACCAATTCCCAAAAATTTCGGGTTTGTGTTTTGTAGACTCTCTCTTTTCAAAGATTATCATACCTGCTGCTAATATCAGTACAAAGTCACACTGTTAGTGGCATAGCCTAAATGTAGGCAACGCTTACAGATCCAATTTTAATGTAATGTAATGTACAGCTCCAATTTTATATAATCGGCCTGCTGCTAACATCAGTACAATGTCATACTGTTAGTAGTATAGCCTAAATGTAGGCAACGCTTACATATCCAATTTTAATGTAATGTACAGCTCCAATTTTATGTAATCGGCCTGTTGCTAACATCAGTCCGACGTCATACTGTTAGTAGTATAGCCTAAATGTAGACAACGCTTACAGATCCAATTTTAATGTAATGTAATGCATAGCTCCAATTTTATGTAATCGGACTGCTGCTAGCATTAGTACAATGTCATACTGTTAGTAGTATAGCCTCAATGTAGGCCACGCTCCCAGATCCAATTTTAATATAATGTAATGTACAGCTCCAATTTTATGTAATCGGTCTGTTGCTAACATCAGTACAACGTCATACTGTTAGTAGTATAGCCTCAATGTAGGCAACGCTTACAGATACAATTTTAATGTAATGTAATGTACAGCCCCAATTTTATGTAATCGGCCTGCTGCTAACATTAATACAATGTCATACGCCTAAATGTAGGCAACGCTTATATTTATTTTTGTCAAGTTATGTTGCTAACGCCGAACCTTTTAACATTGAAAAAAGTCCGTTACGAACTTTTTTAACATTAACATTTTTTTCATTTCAATAGCATAAAAAGGTTGAAAATGATAATTGTGTGGGAGAAAAGTACAGGGTTAAATGTATTCTATTGCATTCTGATAACATTTTTTCAGCCAGAAGCATGAATGTTCCAAAACTAAAATTCGTATTTGAAAGTTTATTGCTCTCGCAAATTTTTAAATTGAAGTTTTTGACGTAAATATATTTTTGCAAGTTATATTCTCATTATACTCTTTCCACTGATATGCCTTTTACGTTAATATTAATTCAATTCCTCTTTTAAAATTCCCAAAGTAAATTATTTAAAATTTTCGTTGAGCCAGAAACGCGAATTTGTAGCAAAATTGTTACGTATACGCCATGGTGTCTGTGCTTAAGGCGATAGGTACATTTTTGTTTCTGGCTCAACGAAAATTTTAAAAAATTTATAAATTAAATTTTTAAACATTTTCGTTCCGCCAGAAAGATTATTGTGTAACACATTCGTTTTTCTGGCACTATTTTCAGAGATTGAACTATACATTCATGAAAATAGCATTGCAAGTTTCCGGGAGTTCCTTGTACTTGGGAAACCCATGATATTCGAGAATCGTAGAGAAAGGAGAAATTAGTCATATGAGCCTTTTAAGTCAAATCTGGAAAATTTTCACATTCATGCCTCTGGCAAGCGAGCGACGATATCTTCTCAACCCTCTCAGGTCTGAGGCAAAAAATTATAAGACTTTTGTTTTAGAAAGTCTTACTATATAGATATATTTGTCTTAGATTCCTTTAAGTAACTATAGGTGTCTTCAATAAATCAATCTACACATTTTACAGGAGTGCTCATTCTACTGTATGCTATGGATACACACACGGATATTATCCTATATAAACCCTTTTTTATCAGATCCAAATTTTACCCTGATACACACATTGAGAATTAACAGCATTGAGGATTATTTGTTTGGTTGTTATTCCACCATATTTTTACATATCATTGGTTGTTAATTCCCCACTAGCGTGACATCTACCGGTCGCTAGCCCTGTTGTTTCATGAGTGTTGCCAGCGCACATTTTATTGTTGCCGCTCAAATCTTCTTCTTTTTTTTGATAATTATGACACCAAGTTAATTCCCAAAAACTCAGTTAATTCCGGATTTATGCTAAGGTATCAGCTCTATTAATCTGCTCAAGCTATTGTACTCATGCCATTCCACACTTTTTGCACCCTTTTCGCTGCTTTACTAACAATCTAACAGCTTCTTTTTATCAAAATCGAACTTCATTATTTAAATCTCTCAACTAAGTTGATCCCCTGAGCTGATACTCTAAGCTCTATAACTATGTTGACCACATGAAAACTTGTCATTTGTTACAGGTCATCACAGTAACAAATTATTCGCTGTCACTAGCAAAAGTTGTTTTATCAAATTTGTTTGTCTGTTTTTTTTTTTTTTTTGGTATTCTTTTCTGTGACAATCATTCATGCTATCGCTATGCAGCGCTACTATTGTGGGGATTTATTTAGTTTTAGTTTTTATCTTTTTTTCTTTAGTTTTTTCTTTGACATGTTTTACACAAAAGAGAAATTTTGTTTACACAAATACACATGTGCAATATGTACGTATGCGTGTTTCTATTTATCATATTTCTTGCGTGATCTTTTCATTGTTGGTTCGTTCGTGATGTGTGACCAATGTGCTTAGTGACCACTTACTAAGAACTCATATATCTTGTATAAGAAATATTTATGATAAATTTGGTTTTTTGTTTAGCGTTGCGGTATTCGTTTTAGTATATCTCTTAGAATGTATGAATGTAAAGATGTGTATAAAAAAATAAAACTATTTGTTTTGTGGGAGAAGAAAGATGTCTGTGGTAAGTGGGGAAAAGTAATGTCTTTTATGATATTACGATATTGGCTATTCTTAAGGAATTGTAGTAGATATTTGAAGTATTGAAAATATTTTTCTTACCTTTTTATTCAGCAAATGATTCGATGTACCGAGAAAAGAAAGAGACAAAGTTTAATTAAATTTTAATTAACTTATTACTGTGTAACAGAGTTTCTTAGAAGAGTACCTTAAAAATATGATAAAAAATATATTTTCTCTTCCGCTTATTGACATATTTGACTAATATAGCTTAAGCCATAAAAACCAAAAAAAAAAAAAAACTTTAAGGCTAAAGCTAGCAGGAGACCACACCACATGCTTCCTAACCAGAATAATTTTCCAACTCACGAGATACCCCCCACTAAAAACTATCCAGCCAATCCCTTTTAAAAAGCTTCAGTTTCAACACACCAACTTTTGCTCATCCATAACTGTGAATTAATTAGTTAATCAACTCATTAAAACCAACTAATTAGTTTAATAGCAATAAAGACTTAATTGAAACAGTGATGGGGGGAAAAAAAAATAATAAATGCTGCGAAAAAAAGTTAGAAAAAAAAATAGTGACAATTTGTTTGGTAGTCAATCAATATGCTCACCCACACCAAATGTCATCGATAAAACACTAAAATGCTTCTAGACATTTACATAATTTACTTGTTATATAATAGATAATAATCCATTTAGGCGTGTGGGCAGCGTGTGACATACGGCTAGGCACGTTCACGCACTTCAAATTAATGAACGCACCCACCAAAAAAAAAAAAAAAAAATCATTAATATTCGCCGCTAATTAGAGAAACATTATAGCATGGTTGGGATTTTTTTTTTATTATTTTTGTGGTTGTTGTATTTTTTATTTTGATAATTAACAAACATTTATCATCTCAACACATTTGAGCGCAGATATGAATTTATATGTTTGTAGGAATGCAATGAAATTTAATTAATTATTGTCGGACATATTTACAAGCACACATAATTAATTACAAAATAGAGTAAAGTCAATTAAAATAAATAGACTAAATAGAAAAGAAAAAAAAAAAAATGAAATAAAAAAAAAATAAAAAAAAAAAAATAAATTAAAATAGAATAAAAAAAATAAAAAATATGAAAAAATAACAAAAAAATTAATTAAATTAGAATTAAAAAAAAAAATTATAAAATTATAATTACATAAAATAAATTAAAATAGAATAAAATAAAAAAAAAAATAAAACAAAAAAAAAAATAAAAAAATGAAATAAAACAAAAAAAAAATATAACAAAATAAAATGAAATAAAATAAAAAAAATAAAATAAAATGAAATAAAATAAAAAATAAAATAAAATATCATAAAATGAAATAAAAAAATAAAAAAAAAAATAAAAAAATAGAATAACATAAAATAAATGAAAATAGAATAAAAAAAAATAAAACAAAAAAAATGAAAAAATAACAAAAAAATAAATTAAATTAGAATTAAAAAAACATTAAAAAATTATAATTACATAAAATAAATAAAGATAGAATAAAATAAAAAAAAATAAAAGAAAAAAAAATAAAAAAATGAAATAAAAGAAAAAAATAAAACAAAATAAAATGAAATAAAATTAAAAAAAAATTAAATAAAATGAAATAAAATAAAAAATAAAATAAAATATCATAAAATGAAATAAAATAAAAAAAATAAAATAAAATGAAATAAAATAAAAAATAAAATAAAATATCATAAAATGAAATAAAAAAATAAAGAAAAATAAAAAAATTAAATAAAATAAAACAAAATAAAATAAAAAAATAAAAAAAAAATAAAAAAAAAATATAAAAAAAAAACAAAACAAAATAAAAAATAAAAAAAAAACAAAAAGAAGTTAAATAAAATAAAATGAAATAAAATAAAAAAAAAAATAAAATATAATAAAAAGAAAAAAAAAAATAAAAAATAAAAATTAAAAAATAATATAAAATAAAACAAAATAAGACAAAGAATAAAAAAAATTAAATAAAGTAAAAAATAAAAATAAATTTAAATTAAAAAAAATAAAATGAAAACAAGGAAAAAATATAGAAAAAATTATTATAATTAAATATTGTAACTAAGGAAAATTAATTACCAAGAGCTTTTACTTAGGCACATCATAGTATCCTTAAACATAATTGTCTGAGTAAAGTACTAACATGACAACAACAATAACAACAGTGTCAGTAAAATGTCAAGTCTACAGCAACCGTATCCAGACAAATAATAATTGTCTATAGCGGCGCCATACTATTTCCACAAAATAAAAGAACTCCTCAACCAACTAACTATAGCAATCTAAAAGTCATCAAATATCATCATTAACCAACTACCAATTGTCTACAGAACACTATTTGATTGGCATTTGCCCTTAAGCATTTTGTTTAGAAAACAGAAAAAAAAAATAACAAGAAAATTTTAGTATAAAACAAAAAACAATTCTAAAAGCAAATTACGGTTAATTGAAAAGCAAACAACGCCAACACCAAAAGTGCTATTACAAGTAGAGACACATGCAGATGTTACGAGTACTAGGTATTTGGATGCCTTTGTGTGTGTGGGTATGCTAATTGGACAGTGCTGCAGTCGTAATGCAATCGAAAACACTAGAAAATTTTTCATAGAAAAAATAGTTGGAAAAATTACGTTGAATTGACCAACTGCCAAGTGCCTTGAAGCCGCATACATTTACAAATATAGGTACAGTGTGTTCCGATTACCTATGTACGATTTTTTCAGTTTTCCAAATAAAAATAGAAGAACTAAAAAAAATAAAATGAAATACAAAAAATAAAATAAAATAAAATAAAATAAAATAAAATAAAATAAAATAAAATAAAATAAAATAAAATAAAATAAAATAAAATAAAATAAAATAAAATAAAATAAAATAAAATAAAATAAAATAAAATAAAATAAAATAAAATAAAATAAAATAAAATAAAATAAAATAAAATAAAATAAAATAAAATAAAATAAAATAAAATAAAATAAAATAAAATAAAATAAAATAAAATAAAATAAAATAAAATAAAATAAAATAAAATAAAATAAAATAAAATAAAATAAAATAAAATAAAATAAAATAAAATAAAATAAAAAAAAATCAAATAAAATAAAATAAAATAAAATAAAATAAAATAAAATAAAATAAAATAAAATAAAATAAAATAAAATAAAATAAAATAAAATAAAATAAAATAAAATAAAATAAAATAAAATAAAATAAAATAAAATAAAATAAAATAAAATAAAATAAAATAAAATAAAATAAAATAAAATAAAATAAAATAAAATAAAATAAAATAAAATAAAATAAAATAAAATAAAATAAAATAAAATAAAATAAAATAAAATAAAATAAAATAAAATAAAATAAAATAAAATAAAATAAAATAAAATAAAATAAAATAAAATAAAATAAAATAAAATAAAATAAAATAAAATAAAATAAAATAAAATAAAATAAAATAAAATAAAATAAAATAAAATAAAATAAAATAAAATCAAATAAAATAAAATAAAATAAAATAAAATAAAATAAAATAAAATAAAATAAAATAAAATAAAATCAAATAAAATAAAATAAAATAAAATAAAATAAAATAAAATAAAATAAAATAAAATAAAATAAAATAAAATAAAATAAAATAAAATAAAATAAAATAAAATAAAATAAAATAAAATAAAATAAAATAAAATAAAATAAAATAAAATAAAATAAAATAAAATAAAATAAAATAAAATAAAATAAAATAAAATAAAATAAAATAAAATAAAATAAAATAAAATAAAATAAAATAAAATAAAATAAAATAAAATAAAATAAAATAAAATAAAATAAAATAAAATAAAATAAAATAAAATAAAATAAAATAAAATAAAATAAAATAAAATAAAATAAAATAAAATAAAATAAAATAAAATAAAATAAAATAAAATAAAATAAAATAAAATAAAATAAAATAAAATAAAATAAAATAAAATAAAATAAAATAAAATAAAATAAAATAAAATAAAATAAAATAAAATAAAATAAAATAAAATAAAATAAAATAAAATAAAATAAAATAAAATAAAATAAAATAAAATAAAATAAAATAAAGAAAATAAAATAAAAAATAAAGTAAAATAAAATAAAATAAAATAAAATAAAATAAAATAAAATAAAATAAAATAAAATAAAATAAAATAAAATAAAAAAATAAAATAAAATTAAATAAAATAAAATAAAAAAAATAAAAAATAATAAAATAAAATAAAATTAAATAAAATAAAATAAAATAAAATAAAATAAAATAAAATAAAATAAAATGTAATAAAATATAATAAAATAAAATAAAATAAAATAAAACAAAATCAAATAAAATGAAATAAAAAAAAAATAAAATAAAAAAAACTAAAAAAAAAACTAAAATTAAATAAACTAAATTAAATAAAGGAAAAAAAGAAAATTAAATAAAATAGAATTAAATACAAAATAATAAAAGAGAAAAAAAAAACAAAAATAAAACAAAAACAAAAAAAAAAAAAAATAAAATAAAAAAATAAAAATAAAATTAAAAAATTAACTAAAACAAAATAAAAAAAATAAAAATTAAATAAAATAAAATAAAGGTAAATAAAATTTAATTAAACAAAAGAAAAAAATTTAAAAAATAAAATTAAATGAAATAAAAAAAAAAACAAAATTAGAAAAAAATAAACTAAATAAAATAAAAAAGGAAAATAAATTAAAAAAAATAAAAAACTAAAAATAATAAAATAAAAATAAAATTAATTAAAAATAATAATAAAACAAAATAAAAAAGATAAAAAATAGAAACAAAAAAATTAAAGCAAAAATATTAAATAAAAAAAAAATTAAATTAAATAAAATTTAATTAAATAAAATTTAAAAAGTAAAATTAAAATAAATAAAAACATAATAAAAAAAAAAAAAACAAAATAAAAAAACTTAATGAAATAAAAAAAAGTAAAATAACTTAAAAAATAAAAAACCAAAAATAAAAATAAAATTAATTAAAAAAATAATAAAAAAATATAAAAAATATTAAATTAAAAAAGGAGTAAAAAAAAATAAAATAAATAAAATTAAATTAAAAAAAACTTAAAAAACATAAAACTTAATCAACTTCAACTGACCACCACTGTACTTTAATATGTTAGCTAACCTCATAGTTCTAAGTAATTCATTTCCCTCGTGAAGGGTGGATACCTTGCCGCGGTACGAGGGCTTAAGTCGATAGCCACAGGGCTACGCTGCCCTTGTGATCATAGCTCCGTACGGCACTTCATCACGAGAGCAGCCTAGCCTCTCTGGCGCGACGACAAAGATCTTCCCCCTCCCAATCCAGGGTGTTATGCGAAACCGTGCCCATTGGACGTTTGCAGCCGGGAGGCAAATCGTGGCTGTATTTGAACGGAGCCTCTCTGACACCGGGTCGCCTCAGAGAGTAAGCATGGCCTTACCGCGGTACGGGGCTCTGCCGCGGCGGACGACACATTTTCCCCTACTCTTCCCTTGACCCTAAGCTGGCCTTGTCCGGCGATGGGTCGTACGAACAAGATGAACTCGAATAACCTGAATAAAAACGAAAAATCTAAAAAACAAACAACGCCAAATTTCACTCCTCAGCAAAGGAGAGCTATGGAGGAGCAGGCGAGGAAGCAACAACAACGCCGGAGGACAACCTCCGTTCCACAATCAAGGGGGGGATCGACAGCGATGGCAACTACGAGTCGGTCAACCAACCCTCTATCGAATAAGATTGACTTGATGGGAGCTAGCACCAGTGCGGTTGCCAACGCAGCTAAGCGGACAACGGCGGATGCTAAACTCCCATCAACCGCTGATATGAAAACCAGTATCTTTACGTCTGTGGCAGCGGTCTCACGACCTGGCCTCGGAGTTTCGAAGGAGAAGGAAGCTGCAACTGAGATGTCGGCAAGGAGAGCGACCGCGATGGCAACTACGGGTCCGCACTCCAGGGAGACATCTCCCCGCCGCTTCACATACCACGAGAAAAGATTGGCTGCAAAGATCCTGAAGAGGTATGAAGGGGTACCGCAGGAATCACTGTCGCCGAATTCCAGTAAATCTGTAGAGCTAGCGAAAGCTGTGATACCGGATTTCCAAAATTCGTACATGCCAAAGAGGTTAAAAGTTAACCCTTTCAAGCGCCAGAGATCGGATCTGGAGTTTATTCCCCCTCCCAAGCGGCATCAGAATACCTCTGGAGCGGGCAAACTAAGCTTTGCTGAGGTAACCAAGGACAGGATCCTTATAGGCGTCCTTGACCGAGGCAATGACCGTCTGGCCATCCCCAAGGACCGGTGGCGCTACGTGCGAAATGAACTCGGCAACATTCTTCTCAACGTTGCTCCGGAGTTTCCGGGTAGTTCGGCACGAGTAACGGATGCGGGTTGGCACCAGGGTCAAATTAAATTACTCGCATGCGAGGATGCAAAAACCGTAGCACTGTACAAGGCAGCAGCTGCTAAACTGGGCGAAGTCTACCAGGGCGCAAAGATAGAGGTCGTCGACTGGAAGGACATTCCAGCTCGTCCAAGGGCAAGGGCGTGGATTCCGGCCATCCCTGACGAACCCGAGAGAATACTCGGGATGCTACGGCTAATGAACCCGTCCCTCCCAACGCATGACTGGAGTGTCAATCTGGTCGGGGATGCGGTAGGGCCCGACAGACAGGTGGTGTTCACCATGAATAAAGAGTCAATCGAGCCCCTCAAAAGGTGCAATGGCCTAGTACACTACAGCGTAGGCCAGATCGTTATCCACGTATATCGTGGTGATGCTCAGCGCGCTGCCTTCTCGGCTGCTCCGGGGGAACCGGAAAACTTATTACCAGAAGAGGAAGCGGAGGATTCCGATGCGGAAAGCATGTTATCCGCCACGTCTCTTGGCGATAGTGCTGTGAACAACTCGGAGATGGAGGACAGCCTACAGGACGAGGAAGTCCTCGACGTCACGGTGGTAGCAGCCAACGCTGAGCGACTAACATCTAACGCTACAGGCAGCAGGACTCCTGCAACGCCACATCGGGCAGTTAATCGGAACAACTCGTCGTTGATAGGCAACCTCCGGGATGGAGCAAACCTCGACGATATGGGGACGGCAGGGAAGTCTGTGCGCTCTCATGTTGGTGGTGCTTCAGATTAATTTGCACAAATCTAAAGTGGCTTCGGCTGCTTTAAGTAGTCGTCTTTCTAAAGGCGACGTAGATGTGGTCCTCATCCAAGAACCCTGGGTCAATAGCTCGAGAATCTGCGGATTGGGGACTAAGGGCTTCAAGCTCATTCGAGCCAGCGAGGAGAGCAAAGTCAGAACGTGTATTTTGGTCAAGTCTGAGTTGAACTCCTTTCTCCTACCTAACTACACCAATGGTGATATTACCGCTATCAGTCTAACGGTCGACAGCACCCGCCTGACGGTGGCGTCGGTCTATATGCCCTACGACGCCGAAGAACCCCCACCACAAACGGAGGTGAAAGACCTGGTGTCAAATTTCTGCACGGGTAATCTTATTATTGGAGCGGACGCTAATGCTCACCATGTCCAATGGGGGAGCTCCGACATCAATGCCAGGGGCGAGTCTCTGTTTGATTACCTCTTAACAACCAACCTGGTGATTTGCAACGTGGGTAATGAGCCTACTTTTATCACTAAGACCCGCAGGGAGGTCATAGACCTCACTATCTGTAGTGAAGGCGCTTATGAGTGGGTCAGAAAATGGCGGGTTCTGGAAGAACATTCTTTCTCCGACCACCGTTACATAGAAATGGTTTTAGACTTTATTGTAGAACAACCAATCATGAAGCGCAATCCACGTAACACTGATTGGCAGTTACACAATGAAATATTAGACAGAGACCTACCAGTACTGCCCTCACAAGCCCCCTCATCAGTAGAGGAGCTGGAGGATCTTGTTACTACATTTACATCGGCGCTCTCAAATGCTCTAGGACAGGCTTGTCCAGTGCCAAAACCACGCGGTAAACACAGGCCACATTGGTGGTCCTACGATTTGGACTCGCTCCGAATATCATGCCGGAAACAATTTAACAAGGCCAAGAGCTTCGGCTCTGAGCCTCATTGGCATGAATATAAAGCTAAACTAAGGGCCTACAAAAAAGGTCTGAGACAGGCGAAGAGAACCTCGTGGAGAAATTTCTGCACTGGCGTCGAAAAGGTCGACGACACAGCGAGACTTAGACGAGTCCTCTCGAAAAGTCAAACAACCATCAGCTATTTGCGAAAGCCTGACGGATCCTGGACCAGCACGGAAGAGGAAACCCTTGAGCTGCTCTTGAATACACATTTTCCGGGGAATCTGCATGATGCACCACTAGCACCTGCAACAAACCTGGCAGTAAATATACCCATCACTGAGGAAAGAGTAAGGTGGGCAGTTAAGAGCTTTGAACCGTATAAGGCTGCCGGGCCGGACGGGATTATCCCCGCGCAACTTATAAACACGTTGGAGACATCAGCTAAATGGCTGGTATTTCTCTTCACAGCCTGCCTGGCTCTCAACCACATTCCGGGCTCCTGGAGAAGCGCCACGGTAGTGTTTATCCCTAAGGCTGGGAAGGCATCCCACTACGAGCCAAAAGATTACAGACCGATCAGTCTCTCGTCCTTTGTACTCAAAACCTTTGAGAGGATACTAAGCGACTACCTTTCAACGACTATTGATAGCAACCTTATCTCTAGCTATCAGCATGCATACACCAAGAGTAAATCAACAGAAACTGCTCTGCACAGCCTAGTATCTGTCATTGAGAAATCGCTGTGTGAAAAGGACTACTGTCTCGTGGCCTTCTTAGATATTGAGGGGGCTTTCAACAATATAAGCCCGGAGGCGATCAACTCCGCTCTAACTAATCTGGGCGTAGATAGACCTCTAACTGGTTTAATTGACCAACTTCTAAGAGGAAGGAAAATAGCTTCTTCACTTGGTACGGTCGAGTTATCACGCTATGTCACAAGGGGAACGCCCCAGGGTGGTGTTCTTTCCCCGCTTTTATGGAACCTCACAGTCAACTCGTTGCTACGTGACACAAGCTGGGGGGGCGGGAAGATAGTGGCATACGCAGACGATTTAGCTATTGCATTCAGAGGCAAGTTCCCACAAACTCTGTGTGACCTGATGCAAGTAGCACTGCGGGAGGTTTCGAGGTGGTCCTCTCGCTGCGGACTTAGTATCAACCCGGGGAAAGTGGAACTTGTCCTCTTCACCAACCGGTACAAAATACCGCCACTAAGCCTACCAGAACTAGATGGCACGCGCCTGGGCTTGTCGGATAAGGCCAAGTTTCTAGGCATAGTTCTGGACAGGAAACTGAATTGGAAGGAGAATGTTCTTCAGCGCCAGAAGAAAGCTTGCATCGCTCTTTACACATGCAAAAGAGCCATTGGCAAAAAATGGGGGCTCAGCCCTAGAGTATGCAGTTGGATCTACACGGCCATCATTCGCCCAATCATGCTGTATGGAGTCGTCGTATGGTGGCCGGCACTGAGCAAGACAACATACCTGAATCTGTTGCGGAAAGTCCATAGATCCAATATGATCTGTATAAGCGGTGCGCTAAGGACAACGCCCAACGAAGCCCTCCAGGCCATTCTGGGCATTTTGCCACTTGATCTGGAAGGGTTTCGGTCAGCGGCGGCATCAGCTCTGCGCCTAAGAGAAACCTCCAGTTGGGGTGCGGGTACTATTGGACACTCCAGTATTCTGGAATCTTACAGCTTTCTCCCTCTAAGCACAGATCGTTGTGCGACCACTACAGTCGGGGATAGCTGCTTCAAAATAAACATTCCCAGCAGAGAAGACTGGGAGAGGACGGATTGGTGTCCCGAAACAAATGGTGGCACTTCCATATACACCGACGGCTCGAAGTTGGACGGCAGAGTTGGAGGAGGGGTTTATTCAAGGGATTTGGACCTTGAACTCTCCTTCAGACTACCTGATCATTGTAGCGTCTTCCAGGCGGAAGTCTCGGCAATCCGGGACGCCGCGGCCTGGTTAAGCAAACGTGTTATCGGAGGAGATATCACTATTTTCAGCGATAGCCAGGCGGCAATCAAATCCCTTGGCTCATACACGTTCAACTCTGAACTGACGCTCAGCTGTCGTCGATCTCTTCAGGAGATGGCCCAACAGAACCGCGTAAACCTCATATGGGTCCCGGGACATAGGGACATTGAGGGAAACTGTAAGGCAGACGAGCTTGCCAGGCAGGGCACGACCAAGCAGGTTCTTCGGGATAAAGAGCGCTTAGGTATGCCGTTTGCCACATGCAAACTAATGCTGAAGGAGCACACACTCCGTCAAGCCAACGAAAGATGGCTGCAATCCCCAGGGTGTCGGATATCGAAACAAACCTGGCCAAAATGGGATCTTAAAAGGTCTAGACGCATTTATGCCCTAACTAGGAGGGAAATCTGCATATTGATAGGGGCATTAACCGGTCACTGCCTCATTGGTAGGCATGCAGAAAGGCTAAGTGTGCCCTACCGACGATGCTGCAGGAGTTGCAAAGATGATGAGGAGGAGGAAACGGTGGAGCACCTCATCTGCAACTGTCCGGCTTTAAGCGGCGTGAGAACGCGCTTTTTGGGAGTTCCGTTCCTAGATAGTCTAAGCCAGATCGCGGAACTGGACATAAAGGACTTGATGGGCTTCATAAAGTCATCTAAGTGGTTCGAGGAGGAGTAACGGTGTCGGTTTAGGAGTGTCAGTCCCGGGATTCTGCTATGTGGAAAATCCCAACAACTCAGGGATTTTCCATATGGCTGGGTCCCGGGGCTGACTTTCCTTGTGTTGGTGGTATCACAACGGGCCTTCAAAACTGGCCTAAGTGTGCCTCTGCGGCAGCCACTTGAACCTACCTACCTAAGTAATTCATTTTCGAATTTCACATTCAAATGCTATTCTTTTTTGCAATGTCTCTGTCTCGTGCCAGCAACTAAATGCAATCTTCATTAACAGTTAGCTAATGGCTAAATATCTAGTATGAGCTTGTAACATGGTCAGAGTGCGCGGATAATAAATAAACCAAAAACACACATACAAACACACCCATATAGAGACAGAGAAGTACTTTGACATGTACAGGTTAAACGCAGGTATGCATGACAAGCGTGCAACGGTAATTTTGTTAAGTGGTTAAATGGTAGTTGAATGAATGCAGGTGGACATTGGATGCATACATTCGAAAATTTCCGTTTAACCACATACATCACTTTTCCACATTTCACTTGCATGTTGGTTTTTACTCGCGTCAGATAGTGTTGTTGTTGACCAGTGACCGCATTGGTCTAAATTTATTTTTGTATGTATTAGCATGTATATGTAAAACTAAAAGCATCAAGAGACGGTTGTCTAATGTTTGAATGCAAATGGATTTGCTTTTTCAATAATTCAATAGTCAAAGTGTTTTCTTCCTGGTGACTTTGAGAGCACCGTCATTTAGTTGCGTTGTCTGAATGGATTTTTTTTTTTGTTGAATTTTATCTGTGTTGCATTTTTTTAGCTTCTTTATCAATTTAAATGCATTTGTTAAAGTAAATGAATTACAGTTTTACTTGGAAGTGCTTTTCTTTGGAAAATGTTTTTCAAAATATTGCATGTTTTGCTAAATATAATTTGGGGTTTTGTAGCATGCGGTAGCGTAATTCTTACTAATGGAATTAAGGAAAGTGTGAGGAGTACTCTGAAGCTCGGACAAACACTTCAAGATCACTTTTCAACCAAAATATTTTTAGGAAGGGTTGCCACCTAGTGCTGCGATATAATCAAATTTTATTTATTTTTTGGCATATAAAATGACTTGACTCCTTGCACGAACTTTTGAATAAATGTAACATGATACATTTCCCGCTCTTCTCTCTGAATTTTGTCACTAGGAACTTCTTAAAGGGTTGCCACCGAATTGAAATTTTAGAACTGATTCGAAAGGTACATATCTTACTTTTTTTTTTGAAATAAATATTTCTAAGTCGAGTTAGCACATTTTTTTAGAATAGTCAAGCGTACTTCAACAAAATAAAAATTAAAGGGTTGCCACCTAATCCCATTTTATTTATTTTTTTCCTTATCGAAACTGTCTTGACACATTTCTAAGACATTTTGTCTTCTACATAAGAGTTGCTACTTGTGAGGTTTAAACAGAGTTGCCACCTATCTGGAATTAAGAAAAAAATAAGTAAGGTATGACAAGGTCACGAGTATATACAAAACAAATAAATAATATGGCAAGCCTTGAAAAATGACGCGTAAGTTTCGGTCTCTCAGGTACTAACTGATCTAATTTGGTAAATCCAATCGAAAACTGTTATCAAATATGTATGTAGGTTGTGGAAACTTTTTTCTGAAAAGACTGTTACAGTGCGGCTAGACATCTCACCTTAACCGCGACCCAATTTAGATTCAAACAAAGTTGCTAAACCGTTTAAATTTGCCCAAATTGAATTAACACACAAAATTCTTTCTTCTGCATTGCAAAGCTAATTTTCTTCAATTACTTAAAAGTTTCAGTTGTTGTGGATTTGTTTTATTTTTCGCAGCCAAATTCTTTTCCAACCCCACCTAAAGGCTTCGTGGAATTTGGCAAGTAATTATTTGCATAAGTCAAGTCGGTTACAAATGTAAGAAGGCTTATGAAGTACTTATAGCAACACAGCAACAAGTTTGAGTTGTAGTCTTTTAAGAGAGTGATCCGGGACTAATATTTATAGGATGCAGTTCCTTTTTCATTAGGCTCAAATTGATACTATACCAGTAATAGATCTGAATATGTACATACATTAGACATTTATCTGAACTTTTCTTAGGTATGTACTTGAATAACTAAATGTTACTCATACGCCGTGTATGGCCTATCAAAAAGTGCACTATTATTCCATAATTTCAAGATATACACAATTATTTTTGCTGGAAAATATATTGTTACGCAATATACTAAAGTACTTTTGAAACTCCAATGTCCTTTTCTCCTGAATACATTTTTTAAATATCATTGCAAAGAATCCTGTTGTCCTTATAAAAATGCAAAGGTGGAGATTTGTTACACTGTCCTTTATATATGAGCAAAATATTAAAATTATGTTATTTTCGAAGACTTCCTGTGGCTTTTTTGCGAACTTAGTATGAGGTGGTAGCAAACAACTTTAACTAAAAATCGGCATCCTAGAATAATAAAATATCAAATTTCGAGCCCCCATTTTTTCCATACATTTTTGGGACGCTCTTATATACATCGTTTTTTAAGTTGATCGCTTGAACAATCAATAAAAAGCAATCTATTAGTATCTTAGCCGCTACTGCGTATAGCCTTACATAAGCTCTCTTCGCGTAACAACAGTCTCTTTGGAAGGCCAATATGAGCTCTTCATCACTATCAAAAGCCTCAGCTCGAAAACTCACTGGTACTAAATAGCAACAAAGATATTTGCACTAATCATTTGTTATGCTGGGCATATGCTAGAGGAACACTTTTGACGTTGGCTTGGTTACCTAAATACATTTTGAGAGTGTGTTTGTGAGTTTTGTAAACACGCATTGCATTGCTGGCTTATTCAATATTTACTTTGAGCTCATCACGTTCCATATTTAACAACATTCAAGTACACAGAAAATTACTTTTTAAATGTTTTTGTTGAGTACAAAGAAAAATTTAATAAAATACGCATAGTAGAGATGTATGTATGTATGTTTCATATAGGGAAAAAAATAAAAAAATATAAAATTTAAGCGGAAAAGGCAGTTTGTGGAATGAAAGAAAATACGCCGAATAAGTACTTCTTAATCCGAAAGCGGGCAAATAAATAAATCAACAGCGTTTGAGTAAATACTTACACATGTATAATTTGTACGTTACTCCCCGTTTACTTACATACAAATGTTGCTATTTGCTTATTTACTTTGATGCATATTGAATTTATATGCAACACCTAACCAGCCTACTTCATCGAATTTGCGGCGCGTGTGTTTTTTGTGCCGCACAGTGGGGTACATAAGGCAACATTCTAACCTCTTTATGATTATGTGAGTTGATGTTAGAAGTTTGTCAATTTAGCAGTGAAATGTCTTCCTCACAATATAAGTACCAATGTAAGTAAATATGAGGACATTGACTTTGTGCTATTTGTTTTTAAGGCTGTAATTATCAAAGCTGGAGTTTTCACATCTCATGTCGCGCCTAGTTTACCATGGTTAGCTCCATTGCTTTGAATAAATATGTAGTCTTTTTTTCTTTTTTGTTATTTTAAAAAATTTTTTCCTTTGAGTTTTTCTGTTCGCTTTCTGCTTTGCATCGCCGTTAAAATTTCAGTTAGATATGAGCGATAACACATACTCACACACTCTGCAAAACGTGCACTTGTTGACATGAGCATGAGATGAGTTTTGCTGCTAGAGCGATAAGACAGGCATGACAAACATAATAAGTGATGCTCGTTTTTGCTAACAATCAAATCGTCATAATAAATGCAGTAAAGAAGCATGATTTTGCTGCGAAGTCGGCACTACAAACGTGTAACGGTACTCGTTTTGTCGGTTATAGCAGTTTGTAGAGTAGAACTGACTAAAATAAAAAGGCACCTAAGTGTAGAAAAATATTTTTCTTTGAAAGATTTTTAATAGAGCTTGTTCCATAGTAGAATCTTTGCAGAACTTTCCTCTGACCCTGTTCTGGTTCAAGCCCTTGAATGAAATCGTTTAAGCTAAAGTATCCGTAATAATATTTACAACTCTGCGAAGGATGAATTTTTCATTTCATTTGAATAACTAAATGTTACTCATACGCCGTGTATGTTCTATAAAAAGTTCACTATAATTACAAAGATTCAAGATATACACATTTTTTGTGCCAAAAAAATATATTGTTACGCAATATAGTAAAATACTTTTGAAATCCCAAAGTCTTTTTCTTGTGTATATGTTTTACCAATATCGTTGCAAAGAATCCTGTTGTCCTATAAAAATTCAAAGGTGGAGATTTGTTACACAGTCCGTTATATATGAGGAAAATATTAAAATTATGTAATTTTCGAAGCCTTAATGGACTTTTGTGCGAACTTAATAAAAGCGGCTGGTAAAAATTTTAACTAAAGATCGGCACGGGTTTTCGTTATCCTAGAACAATAAAACTTCGCACACATGTTATTTAGGCTAAAACGCACCGATATAGAGTGTATGGTTTTCCACAAATTTTTGGGACGCTTCAATATACCCTTGTGACTTTTTTATTTTAAATAGAACACCATAACGTATGAGCAACATTTGATTTATCACAATTAAATTGAACTACTAAGAATTTTATTAGCAAATTTTTTCTACATCTTATACATATGTATGTAGTACTGCATGTGCGTAAATTGAAAAGAAAAATCAATTTTCTTCTGCTTTTGTTTACACTTTTTTGCACGCATGAAATTTTTATTGATTCTAATGTTTATTTTATGAGTGCCAAAATTGGCATGTAAACAAACGGCGCGAAGCACATACATACATAAAAGCGTCGATAGATGTTTATCATCAATAAAAATGTATTTATAAAAATGTATGTATATAAATATATACCTACAATGTATATCAGCATGTATGTCATGCCAAGTTGTTTTACATTAGTGCTTTGCTGTGTATGCAATAAATTTAAATTATTGCCGTAGTTCATAAATTATGCGTTGCTAGTCATTTATATAAATTAGTGCGTGTGCGAGTGTCAATGTACTGTTAAGTGCACGTTTGTGTGCGTGTATATTTTTTGCATGCGTTTAGCCCATACTTGAGTGCAAAAATTTATATTTTCCATTAAATGTGCAATATTTTTACAAGTGTTTAATTTTTCTTAAAATGGCGCTTGAAAGACGCTGACACCAACAAGAAAATGTAAATTTTAATGAATGATGGAGATACATTTTAAATACTTGAAGTAAAGTGTAAAATAGCGTTTGAGAATTTTAAGGATATCGTGATTTCTTCAAGTAGTTAGGTATCAAAATCAACTTTTTATAACGTCGAAAAAATTGTGCATTAACAAAACTAATAATATGAAAACATAATTTAAGAGGTCGATCGTAGATGAAAAATAGTTGATGAAAGCATAGAACGTATAGATTTACTTTCGATCGAATTTTTAGAAAGTCGATCAATAAAGATAACTAATATTCATCGACTTTTAAAATATCGAAAATCTATCAAAAATAAATCGATAAAATGTGATTTTGTTGATTATTTATTTTAACAATCACATTAACTTACTTTTTGAAGTCAATATGCTCGATTTTCGAGTTTCCAAGTTTTTATCGATTTTTTGTAATGAAAGTCGATATTTTATTGTTTATTGACCTTTATTTTCGCTGTGCAAGTGAGCATAAAACGTCCAATATCGGCTCAACGTGAGCTTATATTGGTATTTTTTTTTTGTTAATTTTTGCTTTATTTTAGATCGATTGTCGATTTCAATTTTATTTATCGACATTCATCGACTTTCAAAAGATCGACACATTTTATTTTTCTCAGTAGTGCGGATTGGTCCCTATACAAAAAAAAAAAAGTTTTTCCAGTCCATCCCTAGTATTAAAATTTGAATTCTAGTAGTGACTGTCGGTATCTCCTTTCACATCATAAGTATGATTTGAACTCGGAGTAAAAAATGATTAAGGTAAGAATTGTGGCGGCTTCCAAGCCATGAACAACGGTGTATGACTCATTAAAAGTGGACTTAAAATGGCGACGTAGTGTCAAAAAAGTAAATAGACCGATCGCCTTAAAAAAAAACTTTTTTTGTCGATCCACCCTAGTGTACAGGGTTGCCACTTATCCCAAATTTTTTTTAAATACAGAGCTGTATATGCCAATATGGGTATCAAATGAAAGGTATTTTCAACCGTATTCCAAATAAGATAATTTCAAGTAGGGTTGCCACTTAGGGTTGCCACCTACCGCAATTTATTTATTTTTTCGTATATTTCGGGAACTGCTTGACCGATTTGGATAAAATTTGGCATATATACAATTCGATGCATTCTTAGATTATATACTTGGGTGTTGCCACTTGGGGAGGTTTTCAGGGTTGCCACCTATCCCATTTTTTTTTTAATATAGAGCTAGATATGCCAATATGGGTATCAAATGGAAGGTATTTTCAGAGACATAACAACTAAAATATTTCCAAGTAGGGTTTCTGCACAGGGTTACCATTTTACAGTATTGTATTTGTATTGTATATTTTTGGGATCATATTTGGATTATTTTAGAATCATTTAGGGGTCACTTTGGGATAATTGTGAGGCTAGTTTGAGTTAATTTTGGGTTCAATTTTGGCTTAGCTTTGGGGTAATTTTCGGATCATTTTGGAGTCATTTTGTGATCATTTTTGGATCATTTTGGAATATTTTGGGAAACTTTTGGATCATTTTAGGGTCATTTTGGGGTCATTTTGGTATCATTTCGTGGGGTCGTTTTGGGATTATTTTAGTGTAATTTTGGGATAATTTTGGATAAGTAAAGTTAGCGCTAAATTGATAGCAACGAGCAAGCTCGGTCACCCAGATACTAAATGTATTTAAATAAGTGTATTTGTATTTTTATTTGCTTCAAATTTTTTTCACAAATTATTTAAACTTTATTGTTTGCTTTATGCGTTTTTACGATCGCTGGCCGTCTGTGTTGACACAGCAATTTCGCAGAATTTCCAATACTGTCATTATGCGTTCCTCGACTTTTCCAATAGCTAAAAAATGTTCTGCTATGTACCCGCTGCGCACTTGTAAAGTGTTATCTTTAAACTTTAGCTTTTTTGTTTAATTTAACTTTTTTTTTTTTGCTGACATTTTTTGTCACAACTTTTGCCGCTATTTTGTCAACAATTGCCGCCACTCAGCGGTTGCGGTTGAATGCGTGCAACCAACAATGCGGTCGTTGCACTGTTAAAAAAAATGTGGGCTATATATGTATGTACCTACATACGTACATACGTACTATATAAATGAAAAGTATTGTATGCATGCAAAAACATTAAATGTTATCTTTAAATGCTACAAAGTATTTATTGCATGCAGGCGAAAATTTCTTGCAAAAAATTAAAAAATATCAACTTTTAATGGAACAGCGCTTTTAAGTGCATTGAGTGAGAAGCAATTACTGTCAAATTTAATGTTTTTGGTAAAAAATTGTTTTCGTTAAATATAGATTTTTCACTTTCCAGAAGAATTGTTGTGTAGGAATATTATTTTTGTTTCCAAATGAAGGGTCATTCCATGTCAAATCGTCAAATGGTTGAAATCTAACCTTTCCGATTTAAATGAGCTGTTGAGCGATTTCCTTGTATCACAAATAAAGAATTAAAAAAAATTATAATTTTAAAATCCCACAAAATAGATCTGTAAATTTTAATTTAACAAAATTTCGTAAGACTGACAAAATTTTTGTTGATCGAACTAAATTTTGTGTTGAAACAACAACTTCCTCTAATTAATTGAACAGCGAAAGAACTTTCATTTTAAATTGATTACATCATCCAAGTAAATAAGCAGAACTCATAGAGTTTTTTTTTGATCAGAGCAAGCATATGTAAGTATGCGATGGCGTAATGGTAGACACCTGCGTTCAGCAGTCAAATATTGAGAGCTCGATTCTCGCTGGAGGCAACAAAGCAATGTGAGAAAGTTTGGTGTCACTTAGAACAAAGCTGTCATTAGACGCTGGCAAGCATATGTAAGTATGTGGTGGCATCATGGTAGACACCTGGGTTGAGCGTTCAAGACACCTGAGTTTAATTCTCGGTGAAGTCAATATAAGAACTCTGAAAATATTTTTTTTTTTTACTTTGGCTCCATTTTAGTGTTAAAATAAAACTTATTTTAGTTTATGTATATAGAGAAAGATCTCAAACAACAAAATTTTCTGTTAAAACAGCATTTTTTGGTTGATTTAACCCAGATTTTGGTTGATATGACCAGCTCATTTTTCTCTGTGTAAACAAATAACTATCTTGTTGTTTCGCTTTTAATAGCTTTAACGCTTTTGATTATCGAAGCAAAGAAAAACTTAACTTCACTAAAAAACGAATCCCCATTTACTTTCCATAGTAAAACTACCGAAAGTAAACCATCAAAAAATCCGTACGAAAAAATAGTTTTCTTTTGTTACACACTATTATCAAAATAAATAATGAAGCGTAAAAATCAATTTTGCGTCATTAAACTAACGGCACAAGTTTTGATTTTTATTCAAGCCATAAATTATGCATACACTTTTAACGACATATTTGCTTATGTATCAATATTTACTAGTTTATAACCGGCATTTGTAGTATTTTATTTTTTTTTGTGAGACTTTATTGAGTCATATAAGCTAGCCAGCTATTGCTATCAGCGTTTGTCTGTCTCTTTGTCTGTTGCGCATGCGCCACTGCTCGTTACTGCGACTAGGTACGCTTCGAAACGCGTCAAAGCATTCAAACGTCGCAATGCCATTTTTGTATGCATTTATACATGGCTGTCAACAAATCGTAAAGCTCCAAATTTGTATTTAAATTTTTTAGAGGCTTGAAATGTTGTTGACTTAATAAAATCTCCAACTGTGAGTGGTTGAGCGAGCGTTTTGGTCAACTTTTACTTATTTTTTTTTCTTCGTTAACTGAAGCATTAGCTCTTGCTGCTGCAATTTGGTATTTTTTTGGTATTTTTTTTTTTTTTTTCGAATTTTTTAATTGGCTGAAAATGTATGCCATTGTTAAATTATGGTTTGAATTCGGTTTTTTTTTGTGTTTTATTCGACAGAGATATTTTCACTTTTTTGATGTACGCCACCTTTCATATTGTTAATTAGCTCTTAATTAATAACTAATTTTTTTTTCGAGTTTTGAAGTTAACTTCCTAGGCGGCGATACGAAGTTTTGATTAAGAGTAAAATTTGAAAAAATGGCTGATGCAACGGAAATAGAAATTGTAGTCGACTTTCAGGCGTAGGCGGTTTTCCACACGATGTTTAGCTGTGCAAATCAAAACGGAGGTGAAATTCTAGGATCTAGCTAACATTGCACAAACTGTAATAGTTAGGCCGAGTAGAATTCATGGGTGTTGCCACTTATGGCGGTTTAAAGGGTTGCCACCTATCCCAATTTTTCTTAAATATAGAGCTATATGCCAATATGTGTATCAAATGAAAGGTATTTTCGACCGTATTCCAAACTAAATAATTTCAAGCAGGGCTACTTAGGGTTGCCACCTATCCACAATTTATTTATTTTTTCGTAAATCTCGGGAAAAGCTTGACCGATTTGGATAAAATTTGGCATATATACAATTTGATTCATTCTAAGATTATATATGTACATGGGTGTTGCCACTTAGTGCGGTTTACAGGGTTGCCACCTATACCAATTTTTTTCTATTATACAGCTAGATATGCCAACATGGGTATCAAATGAAAGGTATTTTCGGCCGTATTCAAAATATGACAATTTCAAGCAGGTTTGCCACTTAGGGTTGCCACCTAACCTCAATTTTTTTTTTCGTATATCTGGGGAACTGTTTGACCGATTTGGATAAAATTTGGCATATAGATAATTTGATTCATTCTAAGATTATATACATGGGTGTTGCCACTTAGTACGGTTTACAGGGTTGCCACCTATCCCAATTTTTTTCTATTATACAGCTAGATATGCCAACATGGGTATCAAATGAAAGGTATTTTCGGCCGTATTTAAAATATGACAATTTAAAGCAGGTTTGCCACTTAGGGTTGCCACCTAACCTCAATTTATTTATTTTTTCGTATATCTGGGGAACTGCCGGACCGATTTGGATAAAATTTGGCATATAGATAACTTGATTCAATACAAGATTATATAATGGGTGTTGCCACATAGGGAGGTTTACAGGGTTGCCACCTATCCCAATGTTTTTTGTAATATACAGCTAGATATGGCAATATGGGTATCAAATACAAGGTGTTTTCGGCCGTATTCAGAATATGAAAATTTATTTCAATTTTCAATTACTCACTATGTGTGTAATGGTATAGAGAGGTTTTGAGGCTTTTCCGTAAGGTGAGTTCGAATATATAGGCAAAATTCTGCTAGGTAGCGCACAGATTACTGAAAAGTCATGAGAAATAAATTTAGTATTTAAGTCTGCGTGAATTATTTTCTTGCAGTCTTAAAGTCTAGCTCTAAAAGTAGTTCTCTGTACTGTTATTTAGCACTAGTTATTGTATCTTAATATGTCTCTTATTTGCCAAAAACTAACAACTGTTTTACCATTAGCCCTGGAATTTTGGAATTTCCCAGTCTGTTGTTATTGTGACATAAGAAATGTCAATATTTGTTTCAAATATTTGCATGAACTGCTGGTTAGTAAGTCAAGCTGACAGAAGAGCGCGAAAGTGGTAGTTACGTCAAGGTATCATACTTTTTCCGAATCATATTTCTTTTAGTTGAGTATTTTCTTTTTTAAAGCAAGTACTAAGCAAATGCTAATGTATATTTGTAAGTATACCAAAGTGTTTTTATAAGCAGTGTGAGGTAAAAGTTACGGTATTTGGTTTTTATATTGACAAGAGTTTTGAGGAAGGGCCAAAACTCTTCTTTTGTCAAAATGATCAAAATCTACTCCATACGCTTAGTTTTCTTGAAGCACATAAAAAAAATTTCAAATATTTTTCATTTTAATTAAAAGTAAAAAATTAAATTAGGTATTAAAAAGTATAAAGAGAAATATATAATATTTAAATAAGTGAAAAAAAAATGAAAACAAAATAAAAAATAAAATCAAAAATGTTTTTTCATTAATTTTGCGTTTGCCTTCTTATTTTTTCAGTGTCAAAAAAAAACAAAAAAAAAAAAAACAAACCAATGCACACGCCTCTCTCAGCAACCGGTTATTTTGGCTTTTGTGTTGCCAAAACAAAGCCGCTAATATTTTTATATCTTGCCAAACAACAATGTTATTTATGTTTAGTTTTTTTTTTCTTTTTGCAAAATTATACGACATACGCTAAGGGGTTACCAATATGTGTAATCGACATTTAACTTTCTCGATTTTTTAAAGAGGTATTTTAATAAAATTTTTTCAAAATTTTTTCTAAAGATTTTTGATGAAACTTTTACCTGAATGGGGATCAGCCATATTTGGCGTGAAAGACTGAGCATTCTATCAGTACAGCACGTCTCCGGCGCATTTTTCCCACTCACTCGCTAGAATCACGTATTATTTCCTTTCTCCTATTTGCCTCGCGATATACCAATCTCTGTTCTATCTTCTCTTGATTTTATAACTATTTATTTCTCTCTCTCTCTCTCTCTCTCTCTGTTTCTCTCTCTTTTAAACTACCCACTTTACCACTACCTCTTCCTCTAACTTCAGTCTCTATTTTATCTTCTTCTGATTTTATCACTATTTCTCTCTCTCTCTTTCTCTCTCTTTTTAGCTACCCTCTTTACCACTACGTCTCCCTCTTAACTTCTTTTCTCAAGTATAAAATTTAATTATATGAACTGTATGGTACTTCCAGATTTTTTTAAAGATTTCGCCAACACAATTTTATATATTAAAAAATTTGAATATTATTAACCCTCTGCTGACCTCAGGGCGTAACTTTATGGGCCAATAACAGATGCTAGCAACTCGAAATCTTAAAAAAAAAAAAAACATTTGTATATCGGGTACTATCTCGGGTACAGCTTGACCGATTTGGATGAAATTTGGCATACAGATGGCGTGATTGATTATAAGAGTATCCATCAGGGGGTTGTCGCTTGCGGCGTTTTAGAGGGTTGCCACCTATTTAAATTTTTTTTAATTATGGAGCAAGATATGCAAATATGGGTATCAAATGTAAGATTTTTTCCAGCGACATACCAACTAAAATATTTTCAAGTAGGGTTGCCACCTTACCGAAATATATTTGTATATCCGATACTATCTCGGGAACAGCTTGACCATTTAGATGAAATTTGGTATAGATAGTCCGTGATTGATTGTAAGATCCACTTGGTGGTTGCCACTAGGGGGGTGTATAGGGTTGCCACCTACCTCATTTTTTTAAATTATGGAGCGAGATATGCCAATGGGTATCAAATTCAAGGTCACCATTTTAGCGTATGGCATTTGTATTGTATATTTTTGGGATCATATATGTTTTATTATTTAGGATCATTTTGGGAGCATTTAGGGTTGACTTTAGGATAATTTTGGGATCCTTTTGGGATCGTTTTGGGATTATTTTGGGATTATTTTAGGGTCATTTTGTGATCATTTTTGGATCATTTTGGGATCATTTAAGGGTCTTTTTGGGGTCATTTTGAGGCCATTTTGGAATGATTTTTAGATCATTTTAGGGCCATTTTGGGGTCATTTTTGGGGTCATTTTGGGATCATTTTGGGTAAATAGAGTTAGCGCTAACTGAAGTATTGCTTTCTTGCTTGCTAGTACAAGACGAAAGAAAAAGGAACCATGTCATTTTATTTATGCGATCGCCGCTCTCTCCCTAATACAGCCTACCTTAAATTTTTGGAGAATTTTTGATCTAAGAAAAACCTCTTATCAATATTAAAATACCATGAGACCCCTATACATACATACACATTCGTATAATAAAAAACATTTTCTTATAAACTTAGATGGAATCAACCATATTCCTATACAAAACAGTGGTTTGCTTTCATTATGCTATGTATTCTAATCAATACAAATTTTCAGTATAAATGAGTGACAACAATTGCTTGCAAAATTTTTTGTTTTGCTGACAAATGAAAAAGAAAATCAAAATCGAAACGAAAACAATAAACACGCACTCAACTCAAAGCCAAAATCAGCGCTTACTGGTCATATGAGTTTTGTGATAAAGCCGGTTTTG
>CAXKVI010000317.1:50000-53062 GCA_964058755.1 Campiglossa producta
AAAGAACATAAAGAAAAATGTAAAAACGAAGATGTAGAAGATGTAGATAAAAATAACGATAAAGATAAAATATGGATTAAAATGAAGAAAAAGATAAAGATATTATATAGATATATTGATTAAGATGAAGAAAAAGATAAGGATAAATTAAAGATTGATAAAGAAAAATGTAGAGATAAACATACGGATAAAGATAAAGATAAATATAAAGATACATATAGATATGTAGAGATAAACATACGGATAAAGATAAAGATAAAGATAAAGATAAAGATAAAGATAAAGATAAAGATAAAGATAAAGATAAAGATAAAGATAAAGATAAAGATAAAGATAAAGATAAAGATAAAGATAAAGATAAAGATAAAGATAAAGATAAAGATAAAGATAAAGATAAAGATAAAGATAAAGATAAAGATAAAGATAAAGATAAAGATAAAGATAAAGATAAAGATAAAGATAAAGATAAAGATAAAGATAAAGATAAAGATAAAGATAAAGATAAAGATAAAGATAAAGATAAAGATAAAGATAAAGATAAAGATAAAGATAAAGATAAAGATAAAGATAAAGATAAAGATAAAGATAAAGATAAAGATAAAGATAAAGATAAAGATAAAGATAAAGATAAAGATAAAGATAAAGATAAAGATAAAGATAAAGATAAAGATAAAGATAAAGATAAAGATAAAGATAAAGATAAAGATAAAGATAAAGATAAAGATAAAGATAAAGATAAAGATAAAGATAAAGATAAAGATAAAGATAAAGATAAAGATAAAGATAAAGATAAAGATAAAGATAAAGATAAAGATAAAGATAAAGATAAAGATAAAGATAAAGATAAAGATAAAGATAAAGATAAAGATAAAGATAAAGATAAAGATAAAGATAAAGATAAAGATAAAGACAAAGATAAAGATAAAGATAAAGATAAAGATAAAGATAAAGATAAAGATAAAGATAAAGATAAAGATAAAGATAAAGATAAAGATAAAGATAAAGATAAAGATAAAGATAAAGATAAAGATAAAGATAAAGATAAAGATAAAGATAAAGATAAAGATAAAGATAAAGATAAAGATAAAGATAAAGATAAAGATAAAGATAAAGATAAAGATAAAGATAAAGATAAAGATAAAGATAAAGATAAAGATAAAGATAAAGATAAAGATAAAGATAAAGATAAAGATAAAGATAAAGATAAAGATAAAGATAAAGATAAAGATAAAGATAAAGATAAAGATAAAGATAAAGATAAAGATAAAGATAAAGATAAAGATAAAGATAAAGATAAAGATAAAGATAAAGATAAAGATAAAGATAAAGATAAAGATAAAGATAAAGATAAAGATAAAGATAAAGATAAAGATAAAGATAAAGATAAAGATAAAGATAAAGATAAAGATAAAGATAAAGATAAAGATAAAGATAAAGATAAAGATAAAGATAAAGATAAAGATAAAGATAAAGATAAAGATAAAGATAAAGATAAAGATAAAGATAAAGATAAAGATAAAGATAAAGATAAAGATAAAGATAAAGATAAAGATAAAGATAAAGATAAAGATAAAGATAAAGATAAAGATAAAGATAAAGATAAAGATAAAGATAAAGATAAAGATAAAGATAAAGATAAAGATAAAGATAAAGATAAAGATAAAGATAAAGATAAAGATAAAGATAAAGATAAAGATAAAGATAAAGATAAAGATAAAGATAAAGATAAAGATAAAGATAAAGATAAAGATAAAGATAAAGATAAAGATAAAGATAAAGATAAAGATAAAGATAAAGATAAAGATAAAGATAAAGATAAAGATAAAGATAAAGATAAAGATAAAAATGAATGTTAAGATAAAAATAAGTATACAAATTAAGATAAAGATAAAGCTACATATATATAAAGATAAAGATAAGGATAAAGATAAATACAAAGAAACAGATGATTACAACGATTATGATAAGTATGTGCCCTTATCACTCAAAAAATGCTAACGAAATTTCGCCTCTTTTCGATATCTAGAATGGTCTCGGAGTTATCAACAAGTATTCGAACTTAAAATGAGTAATAATAAGTGCAATTATAAGCGATGTGATTAATTTAGATACATCTCTCTACTGGTTTCGGAGATTTCGCATAAAATATGAGAGAGAAAAGGAGAAGGATCGTCAGATGCTTTATAATTTTTGACTGAATTGAAATTGTTAGTCTTAACATAACTGTTGTTTTAACAGAAAATTTGGTTGTTTAAGATGCCAGAGGCATGAATGTGCCAATTTTCCAGATTTGAGATAATGTTAAACGTGATTAACCTCTCGTTTCTCCTCGATTCACGAAAATCCTGGCTTTCCAAAGTAAAAGGAACCCCCGGAAATTTGAAATGCCATTTTTATGAATGTGTACTACACATTCAGGATTCTGTCGCAAGAAAAATGTTTAAAACCTGAATTTTTAAAATTTTTTAAATTTTTGTTTTGCCAGAAATATGAATGTATTGTAAATAAGTGTTATTTTAGTGTGTTTTTGTGTTTTTTTTTTTTCTGTGGTATATTATGTTTCTCCATTTTATTGCTTTCTATGCACTTTGGTGGCCACTTTCAAGACAATCAATCATAAGCTCACCTTGTTGGTCAACTTTGCAAACACGAGAAATTATGTCTCTGTGTCATTATTGGCAAAAACGGTGATCACTTATGAGAATTTTATTAGTTTTTAAATTATTTTTTTTGTTTTTTTTTAACATTCATTCATTTAAAGTAAGAAAAAGTTGCGGGTACAGCTGTAAATAAATGATTTTATGCTAAATGCATTTACAAACGATAAATTCCCATACATTTTTGCATATTCAGGTTGGAGCAAATACTCGATTAACTGGCTTTTGTGGGTAACCAGGTTTGTAGGTGCATTCGTCAGCAAACAAGCTTATATCAATATATCATGCTCTATGCTTTGAAATTCATATGCAGAAACATACATCCGTTTGTATGCTGTAGTTTTGTAGGTGTTGGCGACAGACACGCCTACACCTGTGTGCCTGCAGACTGTTTCTTTACAAGGC